>JAQJVL010000508.1:0-113516 GCA_035578905.1 Stictocephala bisonia | reverse complement strand
AGCATCATCTAAGTTTAGGTGTGACTTTTTCATGATACCTAACATGTACAGTATAAGAGTCCGATGACAGCTTTTATTTAATAAGCATTTGTTGGTTTACAATTTCTTTCTCTTGTGTATAAAAGTGTTTTTCTTCTCAATCCACATATTAGTGCACTGAACGATTTCTTCAATCGTTTGGCATTTGGAAAAAAGCCTTATAAGCTGTTTTACAGTGTTTTGCTCGGACGTCAACATGAGTAGTTCTAATTCTAATTATATTATGTACATTACTTCTATTGCTTACATTAGTTCAGTATCCCACAATAACTTTCCATCTTTGCTGATGTAAGCTTGTTTTCCATTTCTTCTTTTTACAATTAATGTAATTGCAAGTTGAATTTCATTAATATCCTCAAAGTCATCTGCAGCATACTATGTATAAGTTTTCTAACTGCTTATATTTATTAACTCTGCCTATTTTTTGTTATATTTCAAAACCGTTATCATCTTCTTCACTATCTATATTTTGTTCATCATCACTTTCTTCGTAAAGTTGCCTTTCAATTGCACCAGTCGGACATTCAGACAACCTATGCTCTTCCCCTCAACACTTTCTAAAAGTTGATTTATTCTTATTTCCTCATCTTGTTCCAAGATTTTGTTGAAAACAAAACAAAAACTATACAATGCTATCACTAAATACTAAAGTAAAACATGAAATATAAACACATTAAAGATGGCACACGGAACAAAACTTCGGAATTTCAATACTGCATGAGTGCCACACGGATGAATTGACCCTGACTGTAGGCTGAGGCTACTTTGTCGATTACAGTAAAAATAGAGGGCTTGTTCTTAGAAAGAGGCTGTGATGTACACCGAATTTGGAGTCGCAGACGGCATAATATTTTATTTATATCCAAATTATTGAGCGCCTGGAGGTAAGCTCCGTGATGCCACCTCTGAAAGGTTAATTAAACGTGCTATGTCACAGAATTATTTAGAAGAAGCATAATAGTTTTAATTTCAGTTTATCAATCCAATATTGTTTAGCCAATATATTAAAATCAATAAAATCATATCAACATATCATAGATTCAATAAAATGTCATTTATTGAATAGATTGAGTTTTTATAATAATTTTAAGTTAGGTTAAAGGGCATTAGGCTAGGAATTACTATATAAGGAGAGATAGGACATCAGCAAACTTGCCTTGGAAGACAAGTACACTAACACCTCAGTAGTAGTAAACAAATAGAAAATAATCACATGTGTACAAATTTTCTGTGGCACTGGCTCTTTCTTAAGTTAAGTAGAGAGAGAGTCCTGAAGAAAGAGCCATTGTCACAGAAAATTTGTGCACATGTGATTCTTTTGTATTTAGAGAGAGCGCTAGAGGGAGAGGGGGATGGAGAGAGAGAGAGAGAGAGAGAGAGAGAGAGAGAGAGAGAGAGAGAGAGAGAGAGAGAGAGAGAGAGAGAGAGAGAGAGAGAGAGAGAGAGAGAGAGAGAGAGAGAGGAGAGAGAGAGGGGGGGGAGATGAAGAAAGAGCCAGTGTCACAGAAAATTTGTGCACATGTGGTTCGTTTGTATTTGTTTAATACTACTGTGGTGTTAGTGGACTTCCAAGGTAAGTTTGCTGACTTCCTATTTCTCCTAATAAACTATATTAACTTTTAAATATTTTCCAATGAAAAGGTTGAAAATAGATGTTAATAGAATTGTTTTTAATAATTAAAGTTTAATTTTAATTTTTTTACAATGAAATTGATTTTGAGTCTAACATGAATTGTTAAAAATGCAAATCATATAAGTTTATTAAATAAAACAAGATTGTGCGCATGTAAGTGTTTTGATTAGGAAATGTTTTTTAAAAAAGATGAAGTAGAGGTCAGGTGCTTTTTATCATACAGGAATTGATAACAAAAGTCATGATAATGGAAGATAAGTCTTTTGATTGGGGAATCTTTTGAATAAAGGATAGATTGTAGAGAACAGGTGCTCTTTATCAGACAGGAAGTTAAAACAAAAGTAAGGATAAGGAATGGACAGTTATCAGCAATATTCAAACATAATAGAACAACCTAATTTTTTTACTATTCCAAGTAAATATGTAACATTTATTATTATTTTTTTTATAAATACAGATCCCAAAATAATTGCAGACTAACTGAAAGAGATGGATCTTTTGTATGGGAATATTGTACTGATTTGTGGTACATTGCACGAACATAAATTACGACATGCATACACATTGCTTTATGGACTTTATCATGGTCATATCAGTACAAGTTATATCTCCCGGTCATACTCTGTATTCGTTATTGTGATATAATAAGGTTTATATGTCCGATAGCACTCATCTCTGTCTACTCGGAACGACCATACGGAACGAAAACAAACTCGAGTAATAATTAATTTACATTTACAGTATTTCATTGTAAAATATGTTATTTGAAACATCAAAATCGTAGTTCTAAAAGACCGACTAATAAATATTATTGATTAATATTTATTGATATTTTTCTCTTAATAATTGGAATAAGTCTGAAACATTACTTTTGCTGATGCATCGTGGCACTGTCATGCATCAACATACTGACTAGTCTGCATCAAATCACATTGATTTTTCAATGCACACCCCAACAGTTTAATAACCAACAAAGCAGTCATAATTGAATATCAACTAATATTTATTTTATCATGAGTAATAAATAAACATTTTGTTATTTATAGGAGTATCAAGAGAAGCCTTGACTCTCTCTATGTTGGAAAAATTCAAAAGCAAGCTTACTTCAGTAAAAGAGGCAGTGGGTGATGAAGATGAGGCAGCTAAGAAGGATGATGTTATCGATGATTTAGCTGATGAAACTTGGTAATATACATGCTGTAGAAACCTGCTTTAGTACTTTTTCATGAGTGTATGGTTTGGTTAGTATTTAGTTGACCTAGATGCTGCTTCTTATCCTTTCAGCTTCAGGGGTGGCGTTCTTCACCACTGTATGTGCATGGGTGGGTGAGAGGATCATGAAGAGCTGCCAAGAATCGTTACCGATGGGAGGGCAGGTGGACCGCCATGAGTTGTTATTGTTGGGCCATGAGAAGCCGTTATCAATGGGAGGATAAGTGTGCCATGACGAGTTGGTATTAAAATCTAAAACTTCATGTGTCATCAACATCATTCATCTGTGGGAGGTTATCTTAAGTCATTTATTTTTAGGATATGTGTGGGTGGTTGGATCCGTACATATATGAGTAGATGGGTGGTTTCGTAAATATTAAGTGTATAAGTGAGTGAAATGGTATAGCAAATTCCGCCCATACACATACAGTGGTATTGACCCACTCACCCAACATACCAATTTGGGTCAATACCACTGTCAATATGTACAGTGGTATTGACTGACCCGCCTACCCTGATACGTGCAGTGATATTGAAATTACAAGTACAATGGCATTGACCCACCCATACAAGTACAGTGGTATTAGTTTTTAGCTGACCTAGATGCTGTTTTTTATCCTTTCAGCTCTCATACATAATGTATATCTTCACTACGTTCATAATAATCATTGGTTGTTGGCTATGTAAGCTGTCAACAAAAATATCGGTACGACCCGTCTTGGACATCTGTTATTCGAACTTTGATAGTCTGAGAAGATCTAAGTGAGTGTTGAGGTAAAGCCCTCTCTAAGAACAGTGTTGATATCCTTGCACTCCAAGTTGAACTCAATAAGTTGATGTAAAATAATTATTGTAATACGTATAAAAAACAAACTAAGATTATTTTTTGGAGGTCTTTAACTAACATATTATAGAACAATGTACATTACAAATTTATTAAGAGTCGATTTAAAGAGGCTGTAGAACAAGTGATTCAAAATCACAAAGTTAATGTATCAATTGTTACAAATTTTTTATCTGACGTATTTCCCCCTACTGCGTGTGACTGATGCGTAGAGTGGCATACACGGCATACTTCTTTTGGTTAGCAGTCAGATTATAAGAACAGGGCTTAGTGTCTATGATTTTCAAAAGCTGGGTTACCGCAATGAATCAAAGTGCTGGATTAAATTGGTAGGACTTGCCATAGAATCTAATGAGTCTCGAAGACCTTGGATGAAATGGAGTACATAACCTGTAATAAATGCAAAAAGTGGCATAGGATATCTATATCCCATACTGATTTGGTTAACATTATCTTTTTATCAAGCTATTTTGAGCTTATGTTATGGTTATTCTAAACCATTCCTTAGTTTAATTTATTTAAGCCCGCTACACACGTTCAATTCGGCTTGTCAATTCGATGTGAACAAGCCGAACTGACAAGCCAAATTGACCGTGTGTAGGCAAAGGTTTGTCCAATCGATGTGAGCTCAAGCCAAAAATTTGAACTGATGGCATGATGTAAATTCATCATTTCTGCTTGACACATCGGCTTGACGTCAAGCCGAATTGATCGTGTGTATGGGAGCGTCAGTTCAGTTCCTCAAATCAGTTGTTTGCGCATGCGCACCAGTGATTGGCGTCTGTCTAGCAACAACTGTCCCGCGTATTTTTTGCCGTGTGCGTAGTCAGTGACATCGATATCCCTTTTTCAAGAGACACCACGTTTTGTTAAAGTTGTTTTTTATCAACACAGTGCAATGAGTTCTTGGAGTAAGGATTTCCTTCTTCAATTCATAGAGTTGTTTAGGGGGGAAGAATGCCTATGGAAGATAACCTCTAAAGATTATCATAATAAAGTGAAACGTGAGGCAGCTTATAAAACGCTCATACAAAAAGTTAAAGAGATCGATCCTCTAGCCAACAAAACCCTAGTGACGAAGAAGATAAACAGTTTGAGAACTGCATTTCGCAAAGAACTGCGTAAAACAGGAAGTTTGGTTAGTGGAATGAGTGCAGATGACGTTTATGTACCCAAACTATGGTACTTTGATCAGTTGTTATTCTTGACGGATCAAGAAGTACCAATGATGTCCAAATCTTCGTTATCAGCAGATGTGGTAAGTCTTAATTGTAATCAGTTAAATGTATTAAAAATTACTTTCATTATTTATAACTGAAGCTTTATCATTGTAGAACATTTACTCACATCATACATGGAAAGATATGGTATAAATAACCAACTCAATTCTCAGTGGTTTTTCTTCCACAGTTATAACACTTGTTTATTCTGTAAGGTAAATCAATTAGGCCTACTTTATATTGTTTACTTATAATTAATCAATTGCTTATTAATTACTTATACTGAAAAATTGAGTTAAACGTAAAAAACTGTTCTTGAACAACACAGTAAGTAGTTTGATGGAGCTGGGATTAAAATGTGTGAAGAATTTAGAACAAACTATTTGTAGTTTTCGTAAGTAAAGCTTTATTATTCTATAATATTAAATTACTTAACAGAATGAAAAACTCAATCGTCAGTGGTTTTTCTCAAAAGAAATCATATAATTGTATATAAGGATAAATTAAAGATGTGTTTAATGGCAATACTAAACATTACCAGTGGATTAAATCAAGGTCATAATACATTTTTATGTTATACTAGCAATAATATTAAAACGTAAAAAGTTGTAACACAGCCAGTGCCTTATAGAGAGCTATATTACACATATTTGTCCTGCCATGGAACTTTTCCATTCCCATTAAAATACTCTACGAATCTGTCCCTTGTGTTCTTTCCACCTTTCCCTTTCGTTCCTTTTCGATTCTTTTGTAGTTTCCTTCTCGTCTCCATACGTAGCCCATTAATTATTACTCCATTGCTCTCTTCGTCAAAACATTCAGAAGGGGTGTACTTATTTGGTGAAGTATCTCGCAGAAAGTTATGTAGAGCGCAGCACGCAAGCACGACATCTGTAATTCTATCAAGACGCAGGTTAATAGGCTTTTGGAAAACTCCAAACCTAGCCACTAAAATTCCAAACACGTTTTCGATGATTCTTCTTGCACGTGAGAACCTGTAGTTGCAGATTCGTCGCTCATAGTTTAGAACGCTAGCATTAAATGGCTTCATAAGGTCTTCTCTCAGTTCAAAAGCTTCGTCTGCTACGAATACGTATGGCAGTAGTGTGCCGTCGACCATTGTTGGTTTGGGCACTGACAGTGTTTTTTTCAACATTTTCTCATTTATGTCACAACACGATAAAACCCCTCCATCTGACACACGTCCGTTGACACCAAAACTGAAATATATCAGTCTGTAGTTGTAGTCTGCAATAGCCAAAAGGACTTGGCTGTGGAACTTCTTGTAATTAAAGAAGAACGACCCACTTCCAGGTGGAGGCACTATAGGCACATGCTTTCCGTCTATTGCCCCCAGACAATTTGGAAAGTTCCATCGTTCATGAAATCCTCTAGCGATAGCCTTCCATTCTTCCTCACTTGTAGGAAACTGTAAAACCAAAAAAATAAATTAGAAATTACTAAAAGTATATAAATGAAATTAATTTCCTTAATGCAATTTTTTAGGTTGCTGATGACGACGACGCCAATGATGATAATGATGATGATGACGTTGATGATGTTGATGAAACCAATAATGGAAGTGGGTTGATTACCAGCCCTGCTCTAAATGCATCACAACTAATGGACAACCAAAGCGTTCGATCACAGACACCGCCCACATGCCCATCTTCCACCGCCAGTACTTCTCGAGTGACCCCAAATCAGTTTAAGCGACAAAAAAAGGTAGAAGACAAGGTATTACAAACTGTTGGGGAAAAGCTATCTGAATTAAGGCGTGAAGATCAGTTTGATATATTTGGACGCAATGTAGCAGCTAAACTTCGTGCATTGCCTCAAGAACAGCGCATCTACGCTGAGAAAAGAATTAATGATGCTCTGTTCGATGCTGAACTTAACGCTTTTCAACGAAACTCAATGACTACCCGCCAAAATGTAGCACCGAACCCTATCACTACTTCTCAACCCATTTATCACCAGCCACCAGCCCACCGTCCGCAACCCCAAATTCCTGCAAACCCGAGTTTTATTGCTAATGATGCTACACATGACCACCACCAACAACGCCCGCAACATCAAAATTTGTTCACAGATCAGCTAAACCCATCAGATGTCTCTGACTACTACTCCTCTTTCATGCCTAGTGATCAGATCTAAATTAAGTTTGGAATATTATATCAAGTTCAGCTTTTATATTATTTTGCCAGTAAATTTATAACTGAAAAGTTTGAAGTATGTTATTACGTTTCGTTTTTAGGTAATTTTGACAGTAAGTTTAAAGCTGAAAAGTTGGTATAAGTTTGAAATATGATAACAATTTCAGTTTTTATGTTATTTAGACAGCAAATTTATAGCTGAAAACATTACGATTTATTAAAATAAATATTGAATTTACATTATTCAAATAATGTAACTCAAATCATTAACTGTTAAAAATGTTAACATGTACTTATGTTTTTGATAAAACACATTAATTTTTTGATTTAAATAAATTTGTGTTTCTGACAAATGATGATTTTTCATTCGGGAATTGCCTTCTTTTTGTAGCAACTGAAATAATATTACTCCAGCGATTACACATGTAATAATAAATTTAAAACACGATTTAAATGTGTTATGAGTAAATATATATATAATGTTCAACAATGTTTGAGGTGCCTGTAGTTATTCTTATTTCAACAAAACTTGTAGGCTAAACAACACAAAATAAAATTACTTACCTTACAGAAGTCATTCTTCAACACTTTTAAAATTGCTTTGCAGGTTTCCTCTATAATGTTACCAAGTGCCAAGTGGGGAAACGATTGTTGAATATTTTAGGTCTTCCAGTGACCTGCCGGTTGCTAGGTAACGTAGAGTAGCTGTTAGTCTTTCGTGTGGAGTGATTGCTGTTCGCATAACAGTGTCCTCCTTCTTTAGGAACGGAGAAACACAGGACAGCAGGTCTAGATATGTTTCTTCGTTCATCCGCAAATAATTATGCCAATCTTTGGGATGAAATCTAAGCTCTTTTAAAAGATTAACATGGGAGTACTGGGTTCTTTTTAAAAGCCAGTCTTTAGTCCACACATTTCGCTTGAAATGACGCCTTCTTCTTTTCACAATTAAACAAGCCACTGCACCATACATCAGTAGTAACTCATCGTCCGAAAACATTTTAGCAATTTCCGAAACACAAGCACGACCACATCGGAGTTCACATCGAATTGACGCACAAAACTGAACGTGTGTATGGGATTGCTGCGTCAGTTAGAATTGACAGTTCTAACTGACAAGCCAAACTGACAAGCCGAATTGAACGTGTGTAGCGGGCTTTAAAGCCATAGAAGTGGAATTTCATAAAGATTGGTTTTGCTGAATTTTATAAATTTGACTGTATTGTGTTGGTAGTATTATGAAGTTCTTCATTAATCAAAATCCTACTTTTGAAAACCATAAACTCTTAAAACAACTGAAGGACAATGCAAAAACAGTAGGATTTAAATTTGTCTAGGTAAGAAATGGAAAACTGTTAAATATAAACATCAAATGGCTTTCAATGCCAGTTACCAAAATAAAAGGAACAAAAAATGAAAAATAGATAAACATATAAAAATCAAAGTAAGTAAAATCTAAAGCACAGAGTACTTGTGTCTTAATGTTTAAATATTGATCTCCCGCCACAGAGCAACCATTCAATACCTGCTTCTCCGATTGAATTAAGACCAATAATCCCCTGAAAAGAGCACAATAGGCAATCATTAACTATGTGATCCTTAGTTTGAGTTTCAGCTCTGCAGTCACATGGCTGGTCGTTTGCCATTCCCCAATTATGTTTCCAGTAGATACATTTTCTCATGTGCAAATGCGCCTCAACATAGTCCACTCTTTACGATGAAGGTTTATTCCACCTAGGATTAGGGTCAAGTAGTATATATAAGGGTCTGACAGCAGAAACTTGTTCTAACTGTCAAAACATAAACAAGATTAACAACCAGGTGTTTTCTGGAAAAAATTAGTTTGAAATTAAATGGAAAGCTAGTCGAAGAGGTGGTTTTCTAGATTTAAGATTTTTTTTGTGGTTTGAATATAGTAGGGACTTTTAAAACATTAGAATTGTACCTTAAGTATAGCTGAAAGCATACATTCTACATTATTAGTTCATTTAAGGCCTATATTATTACTGCATGTAGCTAGTTACCATCATTAAATGCATATACAACTTATTTTAAGGCTTGGTCTTGACTATGTCAATTGTATGTTGCTTGGAAGACAATAAACTATTAGATTAGTAAACAAATGCGCCATCCTGTTGGCCTTGAAGGACATGCTCCTAAGTAGTTTCATTCTTGACAACGGCCCAGTTAGGTGACTCATTGCAGAACTTAACAAAACTGTCGACTTGTACTTTGTTTTCTCATTTAAAAATAACAATTGAACCAACTATAGGAATTTTCCCTCATTCCAGTACTTTAAAACTATCTTTTGATTTAAACTATTAAGAGATTTTGCTAAAACAAAAAAATGTCATTGGATATCTGTTTGGATTTAATTTCTTGATTAAAAACTAATTAATTATAAGCTGTCTTATTATTATTAACATTGTGTTTATACTAATCTAATCTGCATGTGTACATAGGTTAGCTCACAAACTCCAGTTTGAAGACAAACTGCCAGTTCTTGCCAAGGATGCGAGCACTAAGGATGATGACTGGTTTGAGATCTCCGACCCACGCAATTCGATAAATAAACGCAGGAGGGAAGCAAGCAAAAACCAGTTGAGCAACAAGTTGCGGAAGTCTGATAAACTTGACTGATAAATCAAATAGATAAATGTATGTGTTATTTAATTTTTATATTGTATATATAAAGCTAGTCTAATTTTGTTTAAATAAACTGGTTAGAGACAAAAATATTTTTTTAATCCCAAGTGTAAATATGATATTTTCCTTTGTTAACTGAATATACTCGTTCATCCATTTTTCCAAGGCTACATGTGGCTCTATGCCGATTCAGATGGCATGAAAACAGCTGGTGATAACCACTTTTTGTCACATATTTTCATAAGTGAGTACTGCCACCTGATGATGAATATAGAAGAACTGATGTAGATTGTGATCTGTGCAAAGGTATTTACTCCAACGTTGTGTCCCTCCATTTTATTGGTTATATAATCAATGGTTATACAATCAGTACTTATTGAGCAGAGCAGGCCAAATATAACCCATAGCATCTTGTTCCACTGCACATGGGATCATTACCACCACACATGTTTGAATGGGTGGGTGAGTCATTACCAACGCACGTGCATAGGTGAGTGGTCAGGAACACCTTTTAAATATACACCACTATGTTTAAATAGTCTTTTGCACGTACGTGTGTGAGCTATCAATCACCTGCTCCTGAAAGGGTTTATTTAAAATGACTTTGCAGATCTAATGTTATAGCTTTATAAAGCTATGCATTTTATCTTTATTATATTTTCTTAGATATAGTTTTCAGCAATATGTTCAACTAATAAAGATACATCTTATATACTCAACATATGCTCTCATTTCACGTTTTTTCGGACTAAATGTGGAGCAGATAGCAGACTATATATATTTATAAAACATTTGTGCTGGGCAGAATGTTAGTTCAGTCTGTAATGTTAAAAAAAGTCGCGGTGTCCCAGGAATAATTTACACCATCTCTATGCAGGTATAAAACTTGATTGCTACTGTATTACATGGTAAGCATTAGTAGGTGCTTTTCTCATATGTAATCATTCAAGACAACATTGTATTCTACATCTTTTTTTATAATGAAATGCATTAGCAATTGCATAATACAGTACTTTATTCTTATCTTAAACTAGGATATTTGCAAGCACACGTGTTGTAAACAGCAGATCTGTTTTTCTAACTTTGTGTTAATCTTATCAGTGTTATTAAGTGACTTCAATATTGTTATCACTGTCAAGAATGTTAATTATTTTAAACTATCCTTACCGCTTGAGAGCCACATGTGGAATAATTACCTGTTTCATTTATTGAATACATATTTCTGGACTGTTTTACCTTTCCCACTTCCATTTACAAATGCTGTACATCTACCCTTCTTATGTAGATGCACATTATACAAACTTCTTACCGACATGCACAAGGCAGTATGTGTGAGAAAGGCACCTCAGTGTCACTAGAGCCATGACAGCTTCGGCTGAAACGGTAGCCTTACTCCCTAGCATACTTCTGAGGCCCGGCTGTACTAGTAGTTTTGGTTTTTGTCACATAGGAAAGAATTTTATTCTAAAGCAGTTTTATTTATTTGTTCTGTTTTAATTTAAGCATTATATCTCTGTTGGAGCCACCATACTGGGTAGGTAGAAAGTACAGTTCCAGAGATAATACATATAAAAGTAATGATGTCTCCCCCCCTCCCCCACTAAAGGAACATGTTGAACTAAGAATGGCCTACTCTTCACTAAAACTAAAATCCCTCACTAAGGGGACAGTTTTTTTAATGTGATTTTTTTATAATAACATTGTTATGTGAGTGAAATAGTGAAATACTACTGTACGTGTATGTGTGCGTGGGTGGGTCAATACTACTGTACATGTATGGGTGCGTGGGTGGGTCAATACCACTGTACGTGTATGGGAGGATGGGTGGGTCAATACCACTGTACGTGTATGGGTGGGCGGGTGGGTCAATACCACTGTACGTGTATGGGTGGGTGGGTGGGTCAATACCACTGTACGTGTATGGGTGGGTGGGTGGGACCGAACATGGAACCTATCGCCTACAATCTCCTAAACACTATTTCTCCAAGTAGCTGGGTTACAGATCTGCGCCACCAGATTCCAACGCTAGTTGAAGCAAGAAAACTAAATTTAAGGTAAACATGTGGCATATCGTTTTTTACAGGAAGAAACACGTATTATAATGCCCTGATTACCAGGAGAATGATAATTTAAACAGCAGCTCGCTCATTTGTATCCATTGAGCATGGCTGTCCCTTGGATGAGTGACCCTCTGAGCGATCCTGTCCTTGCACACAGCCCGCCTGACAGTGTGGTGGTTCGGAAGTCACCCTTAAACCATTGGTCCCCAGGTTTATTGTTAGAGAGGGCTTCTTAGCTCTAACTTCGCCTGGTAAAATAAGACCCTTTGCAATTGAATTAAATTATAATTTATTGAAAAGGAGTAGTGCATTGGCTATTATATTAATATTATATTATTAGGGATATTAATAAATGACATATTCTAAAAATAAGTAGAACTCGGTATCCGGACTACAGAGGTATCTAGACTTGTGTGATGGTATCTCAAATCTGAAACTTAAAATTAATTTTATATTAATGTATGTGAATCATATACGAGATCATGGTGTCTCTTTGTCTCCTTAGCAGTTGTTCTTACAGCCTGGCTATGAATTTGAATTGGTCGGTAGCGTAGTTAGTGAAAGCCGAGCTTCATAAGCTAAAGGTTCTCAATTCAATTCCAATCAGTCATAAAAAAATGTTTGAAGGGATCAGCTGATAACCACCGGCTGTTCATTTGCCATTGGGCTATTAATTAATGACACTTTCTAAGGAAAAATCAACATAGTTTGTAATAATGTCTACATTCTAATATTTTAATCCCTTAATTTTAAATAAACCACATAGTTAGCTATCAAATTGAACTGAATATTAATGACTGAAACAAATGTTTTTTATTTATTTAATCTTTAAATTGCCCTTCCCGATGCTCACTTTACTTTGTCACTGGCAGTTTCCTGCCATCCTTTGTAGCTGATTCACCATTGGCTAGCATAATCACTGACATATGTGGCTACTCTTACATTTTAGCTATATAACATCACATCTTATTTAAAAGCAATGGAAATTCATATCACATTTTACATCTCGGTATTATTTTCACTGCTTTAATTTGCACCCAGACATCTTCCTAAAAGAGCCTGCAAATCTATAATGTATCCGTCCGTATAAGCTCACAAATATTGGAGACGTCTTATTTCATTTGACCACTACATTTTGACATAAGTTTGCAGTTTATTTAAATTTTGAGTGGGAATTTAAAAGAACTAGCACACAATTTAATGAAAATTGCAGCCGTTTACTATAGTGGCTTAAGGCCTATGCCTTAAGCCACTATGCATTATTAAGACTAAAATAAGTGTAGAAACCACATTGTTACCGCAGAGTTTGAAATGAGGCAACAAGGGTATTTCGCCTAATATACAGTTTTTCATTAAAAGTGAGTGGAGGCTTGTGAGAAAAGGTGTTATATGAGTGTCCCTCTGACACAGATAGTTTAGATAAGCAGAAAAAATCTAACTTAAAATATTATTAACTAATAATTTTATTATTTATTAATATTAATTATTAATAATATTATTAATTAAAAATTAAAAAAAATTAAAAAGTTTTTTAATTTTGTTGGATGTGATAAAGGGAGTGACAAAATATAGTTTTTAGGTTTTGTACAAATTTCTTGCCCGACCATTTTTGGTTTTTTAAATTAACTGGGGTGGAAGTTACTTGTTTATTTTACAAAAATAACTTTATGAACTTGATTAAAAAAATAAATGTGAGTTGGGTTTTGTGATACAAAAAAAAATTTTTTTTAAAAACCTCCAAAGGGTAAAGGCTTTGGATTTTTAAAGGGGACAATTCCTTTTTTTTGTAAAAATTTAAAATTTATGAAACCTTTTTTTTTTTTTTATTTTTTTTAAAAAATTTGATTTAAAAATTTAAATTATAAAAATTTGAAAGTAGGGAAGGGAATTTTTTCGTATAACTTAATAAAATTTGGGCTTGCCTTTTTAAATTTAATTAGTTTCCCTTTAGCATATAAATGCCCTAAAAAATGTAAAAGGGCTGTTTTCTAGGAAAAATTTCCTTCTAAAGGTTTTTAAAAAAATTTTCCCCTTTTTCCCAAAATAAAGGCCCTTTTGGTCCCCCTTTGACTGATTTATTTTAAAACCTTATAAAATCGGGTTTTAAAGGGCACTTTTTTTTTTCCCTTTTTTTAATTGTACAAAGTTATTGTTAAATCTAGTTTTTGCAATTATTTTGGTAGAAAACCCAAAGTTCCCCATTGGAAATTAAAAAATTTTTGTTAAATTTTTAATTTCCAAAAATTTTTGAAACCTTAGCCTTTAGTGGTTCCTTTTTTAATTTTTTTCACAAAAATTCCAGTAGAATTAATTGTGTTAAAATTATTAATTTTCAAAATTGTAAAACAAATTTGAAAAAAAATTTTTTAGTGTGCTACCTTGATGAGGTTTTTAATTGATCACATTGATTTATTTTTTTTTTTTTTTTAAAAGGGATAAAAGTGCCTAAACTTTAAATTTATTTTAATTTAATTTAATTTTGGCCCCTGTTCTTTTTTTTAAAAATTTCGGGGTCGGTATCCCGGTAAATGGGTTTGAGATGGTTAGTATAATGAAACAAAAAAATTTGGGATTTTTTAAAAAGAAAATTTTTTTATTCCCGGGTTTTAAAATTTAAAATCTTTAAATTTTCCTTTCACTCAAAGTCAAACCAAAAACCAATTTTCAAAGTTTTTAATTTCTATTCATTTAGGGGAAATTTTATTTTTAAACATAAATTTTTTTAAAGTTAATGTAACTTAAATTTTGGGATAAATTTGTAGCGGGAGCCCAAATTTATTTGCTTTTTGCGCGATTTTTTTTTATTTTAAAAAACAAATTTTGATTAAAAAGAAACCAATTTTAAAAGTTTTTTTAAAAAAAAAACTTGTTTTTAAATTTATTTTAATTTTTGGGAAAAAATGGGGACTTTATGAGGTCCAATTCCCCCGCGGCCCTTTAAAGGCCAAAAACCCGAAACTTGTTGAGGGGTTTTCTTCTGTTTCCAAAGAGGGGAATGGGGGGGAAACCCCTCTCTCCATAAAGGGGCTTCTGTTTCCCCTATTTTTTTTCCGGCATTATTCTTCGGGTTTCCCAAGACTATGGCCCCTTCGGTTTTGACGAGGGTGAAAACCCCCATTAGAAATACTGTTTTTCCCGTATTTGGAGGTTTTCGGGCATTTTTTAAATTTATTGTTTTTTTTTGTTTGGTTTCCCCTTTGGGAAAATGATTTTGGGCGTTTTTTTTCTGCGCTAGATGGGGTGGGGCCCTTAGGAAAAAATTTAGTAAATTATGAGTCCTGTTCCCCCAGCTTCGTTTTAAATCTTTGTTTATGTTAGTTGAGGACTTTCCCAATATGTTTTGAAAATTCTTGGAACCACCCCACCCCATTGTTTGAAAAAAGGGTTTTGTTTGAGGGGAATATTTCTGTCTCCCTTTAAACCCATTTGGCGTTTTTTTCTAAAGACCAATTTTTTAAATTTAATTTTGCCCTTCCCCTTTATTTTTCCAAAAAAAATATACCCTTTTCCCTTATTTAAAATTTAATTTTTTTTATTTATTTATTTTTTTTTTAAAAATTTACTTAAATTTTGGGTTTGGGACCTGTTACATTTCCCCCCCGTTTTTTTTTTGGATTTTGTGAGTAACAAAAAGCCCAAAAAAATCTTGTTTTTAAAAAACCTTCGAAAAATTGTCGATTGTTTTCAGAAAAGGTTTTCGTTTTTGGTTTAAATATATCAAAAAAGGTTTTAAAATTTATTCAAAAACCCATATTTTTTTTAAATATAAAATTTAATTTTTAAAAATTTCATGTAAGAAAAAAAGGTTAAAATGAAAAATTTTTTTAAAAAAAAATTTTTTACATCTTCTATGCAAATCAATGCTTTCCCAATTTAAAAAAAGTTGCAAAGTTATAAATTTAAAAAAGGAATTTTATTTTAAAAATTTACGTATTGCCCCAATAATTCCAAACCAAAATTGTTAATTAAAAAATTAAACCCCAATTTTTAAAATTTAAAAATTTAAAAACCCGTTTTTCATTTTAAAAATTGTTAAAAAAAATTTTTTGGGAATTTTTTTTTGTTTCTTTTACAAGTTGTTAATTAAAATTTATCAAAAATAAATTAAAAAAATTTGTCAAACAAAAAATATTTTTTTCCCCTTGAAATTTCCCCTCCCTTTAAATGTCGATAATTTTAAAATTTTAAAATTTAAAAATATTTTTTAAAATTAATAACTAAACAAAATTTTTTAAATTTTTCCTTTTAAAAATACAAAAATGTCAGTATTTTTTAAAAAATTTATTTAAATGTTGGGTTGGATTCAACAATTAAAAAATTAAACCCAATGAAAACATTCATTCGTTAATGTTTTCATAAATTCCAAAAACCCAATAATCTAAAAACCCCAAAATTTAAAAGTCAAAAAGTAGTGTTTTTAAAAATTTCCCATTCTTTCAATAAATTTTATTATTCATCTTTTAAATTTTTTCCCAATTTTCCCAATTCCCAACAATGATTTGTAAAATAAAATTTTTCAAATCCCAATACATAGGTTATTTATAATATCAACAAAATAAAAATTTCAAAAACATTAATTTTTTTATTAAAAAAATTGATTAATCCTTCATTTGTTTACAATTATCATTTTTTAAAATCTTTATCAAAATCATTGATAAAATTAAAAACCCTTTAAATAAAATTCCCTACTTTTAGGGGAAATTTTAAAAATTTTTTAAAACAAAACAATTCATCAAAATTTTTTTAATAAAACCCCAAATAGATCCCAAAAAAAAATTCTACCCCTTAAAACCTTTTTTTAAATTTCCCGTAATTTTCCCATAAACCTTTTAACCCTTTTTCTTTAAATTCCCCTTCCCCTTTATTTCTTTTTCCCTTTACCCGTTTTTAAAAAGTAAAATTTTTCTTATTCATTTTTAAAAAACCATTTTGAATTCTAAAATCTTTTTTCACCCCCTTTAGGTTTTTAAAAAATTTGATCCCTTTTTTTTAAAACCCTTAAATTTTAAATTTTTAAATAAATTATACAATTTAAAAACCTTTAAAAACCCTTCTTAAATACAATTTTCCTTTATTCAAACCTTAGTCCGTTTTGTTTGGGGTAAAATGTTCATCCCTTTAAACCCCCTTTTTAAGTTCCTTTCTTTTTAAACCCCCTCTTTTCATTTTTTTTATTTTTTTATAAATTCTCTTTATTACAACAACCTCAAATTCCAAAATAAATATCAATTCTAAAAAAAATTTTTAACATTATTAAATCATTTTATTACTTTTAATTTTTTTCCCCCAAATTAATTTTCCCTCATAAAAGGGAATCATATTATCTTAATTCATAAACCCTTAGTAAAATTTTAACTTTAATCTTTTAATCAAAAATCAAATTTTCCTTTAAAATTTTTCCCAAAATATTTATCATTTGACAAAATGATAAATTTTCAAAGTTGTACATTCTTATATTAAAAATTATTTATATAATAATTATTTAATTTAAAATCAAAAAAAGTTATCAATTTTACATTTATTTGAGTGTTAAATTATTCTTTATTTAATAAAACCACCATTTATATTACATTGTCTGAAAATTAAAGAAGTTTTTTGATTATTAGCCCATTTTAAAAATTTAAATCAAAAAAATTTATATTTCAATCATTTAAAAAAAGTTTTTTTAATTTTTTGTATTACTATTTATTCCAAATACATTTGTTGTTCCTTTTTTAAAAAATTTTTTAAATTGAAAAAAATTTCATTTCTTTATTATAAAAGATTCATTATTTAAAAAAATTTATTTAAAAATTTTTTTTATTTTTATTTTTTTAAATTAATTATCTTTTCATTGCTATTATTTATTTCATACACATTTCCCTAATATTTTTTTTTTATTTATTTTTTTGGGGGAAATTTTCCCAAAGTTGTTGTTACCCCCAGGGGGGTGATTTTCACTGAGTTTTGGGATAGTTCTTTTTAACAATGTTTTGTGTTAAGTTTTGGGCCAGGGTTCGGGAAAAACATTGAAGGGGTTTCTTTTTTAAAAAATTTGGGTTTTCTTCAAAAGTTTTTGTTTTTTTTGCCCAAAAAGCTTAAAAAAATTTCCACCTACTTTTAAAAAAAACGGAAAAGGTCCAGTGAAAAGTTTTAAACTGGTTTGTCCCTCGTTCTTTTTAAAGTTTAAAATGTTTAAACCCACTAAAATTAAATTTTTGTGAATTTGATTCACAAGTCTATGGGTCTCGAGTATTTTAAAAGAAAAAACCCCCAAAAGTTGTTTTATGCCCAAAAAATTTGGTTGTGCACAAATTTGGGTTTTTTCTCGGGGTATGTGTGTTTTTCCTAGTGTATGGGGTTTTGAAAGAGCCGTGTCAAGGGGGAAAGGGCATACCCCCTGGGGCTTTTCCGGGTCTGACAAGTCCCCCTTTTATCATGTTTTTGCTTTGGGCGCCGGCGCCCCGGCCCCCCTTTGTTCTGGGCCAGCACCCCCCACAATGCCCCTTGTGCCCCAATTGTGTCCATGTTTAAAAAATGTTTTTTTTGGGTCATAGTTTTTGGTCAAAAATCATTTTCCCTAATGGTCTTTTTATATTGACTTTTAATGACCAACTTTGTCTCCCCTTGTTTCACTGAAAGTTTTTTTTCCCATAAAAAAGTTTTTTTTTTCCCACATGTTTTACTTTTAATTTCCTTTCCCCTTAAGTTTAAAAATAAAAAAATTAAATCACAGGTGTTAATTAAAAAAAAAGCTTTTTTTAAATTGCATCAGAATTTTTTGAAGTCAAAAAATTTGTTTAAAATTTTAAAAAAACCTACTCATATTTTTTATTTTCTTTTTGCCCTATTTTTTTCTTTGTTAAACATTTAAATTGTGTAAAAATTTAAATTTAAATTATTCCTAATTATTTGGTTGCTTTGAAATTTTCAAATTGATATATGAAAAAGTTATTTTATATTTTAAAAATTTTTGAAAATTTTAAATAATCTTTAATTGGTTTTTCCCTTATTGTTATTTTTAATAATAAATCATATTTAACTATTTTTTTTAAAATTCCCTTTTTAAAGTTTTTATTTCTATTTTTTTATTCTTGCATCTTGAAAAAATGGGAAATTTTATTTGCAAAAAAAAATTACCATAAAAACTTTTTTATTAATTTTAATCATTTTTAAATTTTTTGTTTTTCTATCATCATTGTCTACCCCAATTTTATTTAAAAACCATTTTTTACTAACAATTTATAAGGGGACACTTACTTTGTTCAATCTCCCTTTAAATGTTATTTTTTTTAAAATTATAATTTTTTGGGTTTGTTTTTGAAACGTGATTTTGGGTTTTAAAGGGGGGCTTCCCCTTTACAAAATCCTTTTAAAGCTTTTCCTTTTTTAGACGCTTTTGTAAAGGGTTTAAACCAAACCACCGGGAAACTGCCCCACTGTGTTTTTTGTGTGATTTAAATGGGAGTATTGGCTTTTAAAAGGGAATTTAAAAATTTTGGAAAGGGGACTAGTTGAAATTTTATTTTTCAAAAATGTATACTTTTTAAACCCATGGCTTTTCCCTCCTTCAAAAAATTTCTTTTGATGATTAAAACCCAAAAAAATCTATAAAAAAGGATATACAATTTTAAAATGTTTGGGATTTATTTCAACAAAAACCAAAACCAAGTTGCTTTAAAAAAAGTTTTAAAGAATTCATTTACATTTTAGTAAAAATTTAGGTATCATCTCATTTTATTAATTTCAAAATTTTAACATTCATCTGATTACTTTCAATATAAACAGAACAAAGTCATTGTAACAAAATACTTTTCAAAAATCTCCTTAAATCATATTAGTTAAAACACATCCTGGAATCATATCATATTGTTGTCTGAGCAATATTCATTATAAACATATAATAGTTCATAAATACAAAGTGTTTTAAAAATCTTGATACATTTTAATCTATATACATGGTACATTCTACCAGTGTGGTATTCAAAATATGGACATAAACCAGTTATATTAGCAGGGTAGTTTAAAGAATCTCCCTAAATCAGTTTGGTATCATATCAATCTCCTATTATCATTTGTTTTATATTCATTTAATCATTTCAATATAAGCATGAACAAGTTACAATTATATATTCTTGTAAAAGAAATTCTCTCATTATTTTAGTCTCATATAAACATCATTTTATTATTATTATTATTATTACATGCGAAAAAGACCAGTAAATGATCACGCAAAGTTCACTTATGGGTCGTCCTTTTTCTCCTTTGCCAAGCAGCCTTCAATTTTTCTTTCATAATGGATCTGCGTTCTTCTGTCCATTTAGCTCCTGTTTTCTTCTTTTGGTCTCTCTCTGATTCTACTTCCCATTTATAAATTTTGGATTTATAGGTGGATCGGTCCGAAATATCATTGATAGAAATTGGGCTCTGGACAAATCCTTCCTGATTTCCGAGGTCCACTTATTGGTTAAAATATTTTCAGTGTTCTCTAGTAAGATTTTTGTTAGTTATTTTCAGGAAGACGCTTGATATGCCCGTAAAATTTTAGGCGTCTTTTTCTGATACCCGCGGCTAAGTTTGAGAATTCTTCCACTCTAGTTCGGGACTGAAGTCGGTATCCTTCATCAGTGAGTCTTGGGCGAGAATCTTCCTGATGATTTTCCGTTCTTCTTTAAGGATGTTTTCAAGTATCCCTTTTCTGGTCAAATCAAGAGTTTCACTGCATATAGGACTTCAGGTTTGATGACGGTATTGTAGTGGTGAATTTTGGTAGAAATTGATAGGTATTTTTTGTTATATATGTTTGAGTTACGACCAAAAGCCCTCTTCATCTTTTGGATCCGGGAGTCCAAGGCTTTAAGTTCTTTCCCTGATGGTTTCAAGGATTTCTCTAGGTATCTGAACTCTGTTACTTTTTCGATATTGCCATATTTTGTGTTCAAATTTTCTATGGTCACAGAAGTTGGTTATTCCCTTTGTTTTTGAAAAAGAAATCTGTAGGCCAATTTTTTCAGCGCACTCCTTGAGGGTTTCGATTTGGGCAAATTGCCTGTTGACGGGTTTCGGCCAGGATGGCTAGGTCATCTGCAAAGGCCAGGCAGGTAAGTTTTGTTTGATTTCTGGAGATTTTCAAAGGGTTCCAGTTTCCTTGTTCTTTTAGTTTGTTTTCCATCTCTCATGACTTTGTCTAGGGCTATGTTGAAAGGAGGGGAGATAAGCCATCGCCTTGTCTCACACCAGTTTTTATCTGGAATTTTTCCGAAGATTCCCCATGAACTTTACTTGAGAGGTGGTGTGTCAGTAAGTGTCATCGGATAAGTGCCCTGGTCTTCTGGTCTAGTCCGTATTCTTCAAGGTTTGTAGTAGGGATTGTCGTCGATGGAGTCGTAGGCTTTCTGGAAGTCGACAAAAGTACAGATGGGGGGTTTTTTTCTACGGGTGTTTCTGTATTTTAGGAGGGTTTTCAGGTTAAGGATTTGTTCAGCACAGGCCCTGTTGGGCCTGAAACCTGCTTGGTATTCCCCTATGAGTGGTTCTACTTGTTCTTGTGTTCTTTTCAATAGGGCCAGCCGAGAGAATTTTGTAGGGGACTTGTAGTAGGGAGATTCCTCTGTAGTTGTTCACGTCTGTTCGGTCTCCCTTTTTGTGTAGTGGGACGATGAGGGCATTTGTCCAATCTTCCGGTAGTTTCTCTGTTATCCAAATTTCTTCAATGATTTTAGTGAGTTCTGTTATTGAGTTACTTCCCATGTGTTTCAGTAGTTCGGCAGTGATGTCATCACTTCCGGATGCTTTGTTGTTTTTAAGTCGTTGGATATGTCTTTGAATTTCGTCTAGGTCAGGGGCGAGTGAGTCCGTGTGTGGGTTCAGGTGGGGTTTTGGTTGGAACTTTTCAGTGGGTTCGGGACAGTTAAGTAGAGACTCAAAGTAACGGGCAAGTTCTTTAGTATTTTCCTGGTTGTTAGCGCCAAATTTCCGTCTTGTTTTCTGAAGCAGAGGTTTCTAGGCGTATATCCATTGAGACGGGATTTAAAGACTCTATAGAAGTCCCCAGTATTGTAGTTTCTGAAGTCTTGTTCAGCCGACTTAAGTTGGTTTTCCAAGTACTTCCTCTTGGTATGACTGATAAGTTTGGAGGCTTGCTTTCGGGCTTCCCTGAACTTCTTTTCAGTTTCTTGGAGAGCGGTTGCTAATAAATTTTTGGTAGGCAATTTTTTCATGAGAATTGCTTGGTCACATTCTTCGTTCCAAAAGGGGTGTCTGTTTCTTTTCCGTTGTGGAATCTGTTCTTGGGCATTCTTGATGATTTTCTCATGGAATTCTTCCAGGTTTTTGCTGGGATCTCTCCCATATTTCTTTGAGGTTGGATTTTTCCAGTAGCTGTGTGTTGAGCTTTGGCTGACCTGGCATTTCTGGTAGAAGCGTTTTGGAGTGAATTTGACTTTTATTCGGATTAAATGATGATCCGAGTCGATGTTAGCACCTCGTCGAACCTGAACATTATGTATTCTTTTTGTGCAGGGAATGAAATAGCTATGTGATCAATCTGATGTTTCCCACATTGGGTGTTGGGGCATTCCAGGTGAAGAGTTTGTTGGGGTTTTTCGAAGTGAAGTTGACATGATTTTGAGGTCGAACTGTTGGCACATCTCGATGAGGCGTTTACCATTTTCATTGGTGTTTTTGTGGGCAGAGAAACTTCCTGCTGTTTTCCTGTAGCATCTCTCTTTGCAATTTTTCCATTGAAATCTCCTAAGAGTATGATTGTATCCTTCTCAGGGATTTTAGTGAGAGTTGCTTCGAGTTTGGACCAGAAGTCTTCAGTCTGTGTTGATCTTTACATTTGTTAGTGGGAGCATGAGCATTTACAAATGTATAATGGCGGTTTCCCCATTGAAGTCTGAGAGTCATTAGTCTGTTGCTTATTGGTTTTATTTCTTTGACTGAATTTATGATCTTTTTGTGGACTAGGAAGGCCATGCCTAGTATTGGGGTGGCCTTGCCTACAGTTTCTACTGGTTTTACTTTTGAATATACGGTAGTTCCCGTAGTCTGCTGTTTCTGACTCTGTGAGTCTTGTTTCTTGAAGGGCTAGTAGTTGGATTTTTTGTTGGTCCAATTCTGATGTTAGTCTCAGGAGTTTACCTACTTGAATTAGTGTGTTGATGTTAAAGGTACCAATGTAAAAGGGTTTTTTAGTGGGAAGTTTGTCAGAGAGCTCCGACTCTCTCTTTCGTGTAAGTCCGGTCCCTCCAGAATCCGAATGGCCCGGGTTTCCGCTTTCGTATTCACTTGGCGGGTGGATTGGTTACCACCTGGAGTAATGTTGTATTTACTTGCACGATTCATAGTGAGCTTGTTCTCAAGAGTTGAGTTGATTCTTAGTGAATCGGAGTACAATCAGGCTGGTTAGTTCCTGAAGGGTGTTTTAACAGCCGCTCCAACTAGGAGAACAGACGCTGACCAGAAGCCGACCCACTGGGTTTACAGACACAACTGGAATTTGGGTGTTCGCTATCAGTTTCACCATATTTTCATATGGCTATCACAGGTTTTGGTTTTGGTTCCCCTTTCCTTTCCTACCGTTGGGAGTACTTATCCTCTTCCCCTAGCAAAGTCATTGACCTGTTTTCATCCGTGACCCTGGCGGGGGCCCTTACAGGGTGCTACCATCCGGGCCAGATGGACCCCGGTTTTTTAACGAGGTTGTTACTCCTCCGACTCCTCATCCCTATCCAATTTGGATAGGTCCCGGGCTTGTCACCGGCATAGCTGAGTTAACATCATTTTATTATTAGTGTTATATTCATTTAACACATGTTATTATCAAGGTTTCATTGTTAAAGTCAGTTAATATTGTTTCATATTCACTAACAACTCTCTGGTTATTATTATTTTTCACAAATTTTTTAATTTAGGTCTACCATACATTTATTTATTGTGTGACATTTGTAGGTACTTTTCTTGTTTACAGTCATTTCTTATTATTTAAGATATTTATTTATCATCTTGGTTTAACATTGAAGGTCATATTATTTCAATGGTTATATTTAAATCCTTCCTACTTCAATCACCAGATTCTCCGTACTGTCAATATTTCTTCAACTAGTCCTATTATTTGTTTATTATTAAATTGACATCTTTAAACATTTTTTCTTTTCAAATAATTAGCCCTCCCTCAGCTTACTTTTTCTTTTAAACAACTCTAACATTATTATTAATGTCATATTCTTTAAATTATCATGTCTTTATTATTATGATATCTTTTAAGTATTTTATCATTTAAATAATCATCTCTACACTTTCTTTATCTATTTTTATATAACCCCCCTATCATTAAAGTTATATTGTTTCAATTGCTGTTTATTTATTATTATTT
Organism: Stictocephala bisonia; assembly: GCA_035578905.1. NCBI lineage: Eukaryota > Metazoa > Arthropoda > Insecta > Hemiptera > Membracidae > Stictocephala > Stictocephala bisonia. The sequence goes on along the minus strand of JAQJVL010000508.1, from coordinate 89,348 downwards.
CTAAGTATTTTTTAGTGAACAGCTAAGTTTATAGTTTAGTTTTCTGAGCAAATGTAGTTATCCGAGAGCACTGATTTAAATTTTTTCTTTTTATATTTAAAGTTTGAGAAACATGAGATATTATAGTATCTCATCACATAGTTTACAAAGTCTTCCATGTCTACATCAAAGTTTTCACCCCCCATCATATTATTTTCAACTTCTTTCTGTTTATCAATGCCCCAGTATTTATTTATGATAGTCATCTCAAACTCAAAGAACTCGTTTAGCTCCTCTAGCCTACTTCTGATTGTTTCTAGTTTTTTATTTTCTTGACATTTGAAGTCATCTACTACACTTTCAAAATTAAAGTTACCAAGTGCTAGGGTTTTGTTTATTTGTTCCACTTTATTATCTAACACTGAGTTTAGATACCCTATCTGGTTTTCCATTTCATCATTTATTTTAGGCCTACTGATTTGGTTACTTAGTTCATAGCCTATCTCTCTTGGTGTTGCATTTGCTTTTAAGTGTTCATCTAGCTCGTACTCAACAAAGTCTTCATTTACTTTCTTAGTTTTATTGACAAAGTTGTCTTTAGTACTCCCTATCCTATCATCAACTTCTTTTATGTGTTTATTCATTTTCATATTAGATTCATTGTTCAGATCTATTACATCATTATTTACTTCTTTTACCTCAACACTTTTTTCATCTAACCTTACATTTATTTCATCAAGTTTAGCATTTATTTCATTAGTTATTTTTAGTAGCAAATCTACTCTCATGTTATCGTCATCATTTAAGTTCATCTTATTATTATTCATTGCTTTCATCTTACTACTTGATCCCCCTAGCTTAACATTAATCTGCTCCAGCTTGGTATTTATGTCATTATTTACTCCTAGCAGCACGTTTATTCTGTCTGCTAACACCCTCTCCTCAGCATTATTTATTCCTATAGGTTCCTGCCTATCTTTATTATCTACTCCATTTGTTTCATCTATTTTAACATTAGTATCACCTAATTTAACATTAATCTCCTCTAGTTTAGTGTTAATGTCACTATTTGCTTCTATCAGCACATCTGATTTATTTGATAGTAACTTATCTTCAGCATTATTTATTTTTATAGGTTCTTGCCTATCTTTATTATTAACTTCATTTATTTCATCTACATCACTATCTTCCTTTGATTTACCATCTTTATTAACATCTACTTTTACTTGTTTGTCTAACTTACTTTCAAGTTGATCTATTCTCTTATTTATATCTTTCTTAATCTCATCTAATTTCACATTATTTTCCCTATTCATCTCTACCATATCAATATTAATTTGATTAAGTTTAGTTTCTGTTGCATCTAACTTCTTATTATTTTCCTCAAGCTTGCTTTCAAATCTGTCAAATTTAGTATTCATACTTTCATTCATGCTGTTTAGTTTAGTTTCTACATTTGTATTTATTTTTAACAACATGTCCATTATGTTGGACAATGTATCTTCCCTACTTGATTCTGGCCTAGCTTCATCGTTTTCGGTTTTATTTTTGTTTAACTTGATTTCCCTGATAACACTCAGAGAGGTATCTGAATCCTCAGAATCCAACTCTGAGTTTTGGACTATATCAACATCAGCCATTATTATAAATTATAATTTAATAAATTCAAAATTTATTATTCTACACAGTTTTTTCTTTTACTCAAATGAATATTGAATTTAAATTAAACAAAAATATTTTCTTATTATTTTTTTTTTATATTTAATTTATTTTAAATCAAATGTATTAAAATGTATTTAATTCATTATTCATATCATATAGCCTAGCCTATAACACTTTTCAATTACTTAACTCAATCAATTGATTAAACTAAATGAAAATTACATGAATTCAGCATTCTTTGCTAATTGTTGACAAATTATTATAATTCTTTATTTTAAATCTTTTTTGAATAGATTAAAATTTAATACTTATACTACATCGCCCCACGTTGGGCGCCATTCTGTAACCTTTCGCCTTTAAGTGGTTACCTTTATTTAATATTTTCAATTAATCCAGTAGAATTAATTGAAGTTGAATTATTATATTTCAACAATTGATCAACTAATTTGATTAAAAATCTATAGTGTGCTACCTTGATGAGGTTATTGCATCACATTGATTTATTTTTCTTTTATTATTTAAAAATAAAAGTAACTAAACTTTGATTTATTTTAATTCAATTTAATTTAGAGCATGATTCTCTTTTTTACAATCTCAGGGTCGATATACGGTAAATCGGTGAGATGACGTAGTATAATGAAACAAAATAATTGATTTTTTACAAAGTAATTTATTGTTACATGTTATTAAAATTTAAAATCTTTACTCATTTCACTCAAAGTCTAACAATAGTAATTCAAAGATTTTAACCTACTTCATTTAGAGAAATTATATTAACATAAATTTCTTAAGTTAACTATACATTGAAACTTATCTGGATAAATTTGTAGCTGAGTCCAAGTTATTTACTGTTACACGATTTTTCTTTTATTTAAAGTACTACTTGATTAAAAACGCACAATCCAAAGACTTTTAATTTAAAATTTGTTTTAAATTATTTTAAACTTATTGGTAACTGTGACTTTATGAGTCCAAGTGCCCACGCGGTCTATAAAGGCCGAAAACCCGACACATGTTGATGGTCTTCTGATCTAAGATGGACTGGGGCTAGGTGTGTGTGTTGAGTACTGAGTCTGGTGCAGGAGTTCTCTAGGGCCCACGAGTCTTGTTAGCAGTCACCTGCATGGTGTATCCCTTCCCATTTCACATGAACCAATAGCGCCTCTCCTTTTTTTTAGTATTAGTCTACAGGTCGTCTGCTTCAACGTAGTTTGTTCGTTATTTTCACTTGAGTCCCGGAGTGGGGGTGATTTGGCGGGAGTTGTTGGTTCCAATTCCGTATGAACACTGTTTTCCGTTTCTTGGGTGGTCGGTTTCGTTTTCGACTGCAACCAGGAATGTTATTGTTATCTGGTGCCACCCAAGCCAGTCGTCGCATGTTTACGATTGTAATTCTTAGAATCAACCACGCCTGTCTGGGTTACACAAAGGCAGAGCTGTATTCTGTTTTCTTATTTATCTAACTGGTGTTTTACTCACGACCGTCTTCTATCATAGTTTGAGACTTCTTCGTTTATTTCAATTGAATATATTCTTTTCTTTTACGTACCAATTTATTATATATTTAAATTAATTAATTTATCTACCAATTTGGTGGACCTGTTACAACCTGAGATCAAAAGGATGACTCAGTCAGAAAATACAACCACTCAAAGAACTTAATTTTAGGGTTGGGCAAAAGTCTGGAATGTATGTATTAATTTTAAAACTGATAAAAGAAAAGTAATGAAACTTTGTAGTTATGTACATGTCCATTTACCAAACATAATTTACTCTTTTTTGTACATCCAAGGGATGGCCCATGAAGGATATCTTTAAAATGTTAGATGTAAGCCTACCTGGAGTTATCCCTCATTTTAAAGGTCTTTGTTTTTAACATACAAATGTGCAAATATGAGATCAAAAGGATGACCCATTCACTAAATACAGAGATTCAAAGAACTTAATGTCCTATTACAAATTTTCCTCAGTTATACGGCTATTTATTTAACAGTTTCAGGTCCCTGTTGCTGATTATGTTGTTGATTGTTAACAATCGTAACAAACGACTGCGTTATAAAAAGGCCTATGCTTTTTAACTAAGATAAGAATAAGAAAACTGTATTAAAACACTTTTGACAGTAGGTTAACTTATAATAGTCTATGAATATTATGATAAAAATTTGTAACTTATTTCTTGTGAAATTTAATTTCTCATATTCAGTAGATAAATTATAGCTCTACGCAGCAATAGTCAATAACTATCTTACCTTTGACTTAAGCAGAGTCATATATATGAAAATAAATTCTTTCAGAGGATTTTCTAACTGGGTCATCCTTTTGACCACAGGTTTGCACTGTTGTGTTTTACAAACAAAGACCTTTAAAATGAGAGGTAGGCTTATATTTAAAAATTTTAAAACTTCCTTCATGGGCCATCCCCTGGATATACAAAAACACAAGTAAAATATGTCATATGTTTGGTACAGATACATGTACATAACTACAAAGATTCAGTTATGTCAGTTATGTCATATGTTTGGTACAGGTACATGTACATAACTACAAAGATTTAGTTATGTCAGTTATGTCATTTGTTTGGTACAGGTACATGTACATAACTACAAAGATTCAGTTATGTCAGTTATGTCATATATTTGGTACAGGTACATGTACATAACTACAAAGATTCAGTTATGTCAGTTATGTCATATATTTGGTACAGGTACATGTACATAACTACAAAGATTCAGTTATGTCAGTTAGTCATATATTTGGTACAGGTACATGTACATAACTACAAAGATTCAGTTATGTCATATATTTGGTACAGGTACATGTACATAACTACAAAGATTCAGTTATCTCAGTTATGTCATATATTTGGTACAGGTACATGTACATAACTACAAAGATTCAGTTATGTCAGTTATGTCATATATTTGGTACAGGTACATGTACATAACTACAAAGATTCAGTTATGTCAGTTAGTCATATATTTGGTACAGGTACATGTACATAACTACAAAGATTCAGTTATGTCATATGTTTGATACAGGTACATGTACATAACTACAAAGATTCAGTTATGTCAGTTATGTCATATGTTTGGTACAGGTACATGTACATAAACACAAAGATTCAGTTATGTCAGTTACTATTATTTTAATACTTTTAAAATTAATAAATACATTCCAGACTTTTGCCCAACCTTGACATTAAATTCTTTGAGTGGCTTTATTTTCTGACTGAGTCGTCCTTTTGACTCTTGTGTTTTACAAACAAAGGCCTTTAAAATGACGTATAACTTGAGGTAGGCTTACTTTAAAAAATTTTAAGACTTCCTTCATGGGCTATGCATAAAACCTTTTTCTTGATATGGTTTTTTTTGTTAAAGTATTATAAATACAATTAAATTACTACTACAAAGAAACACTTTTCAAACATGTATTTATCATTTATAAATAATAATTAAGGTAAACATATTTATTATTAAAATATCTATTTACAAACAGAAGCATGTGATTAATGAAATTGAGTATGTATGCAATACATTATAATTTATTTACCGTTAGTTGTTTCGTTAACAAACATCAGTTACGGGAGTACAACATTAATATTAGTTTTTGCACAGAAACTAATTAATTTTCTTTATGTTAAATATAAACTAGACTGAATTCGTAAATATACCATTTCACATTAATGTCCGAATGAAATGTGTGAGTTTTTTAATATTTATCAAAAATTACTATTTTTTATTAATAGTTGTTTAAAATTAACAGTTGTGTACCATTTATTTTACAGTTGTCACTGTCAATATTACAAAAAAGTTGTGCTTCTTATTCACGTTTCAAGTTTTTATCAGTCCTAATAAACAAACGCTACAAACATGTTAAAGTAAATAAATAATAAGTTACATTTGATTTTATGTGTATTCAACACGCCATGAAAAGATTATGTGTTTTCTTTATTGTACATTTAAGATGCACCGGAAAAAATATATCAGTAAGAAGCTTACAAGATAATAGAAACTTTGTATAATTGGACTTACCAACAATTATTTATTAATTAATGGGTGTACCCATAATAAACTACGTAATATAAAATGTACCTAGTTTTGCCTAAGTATCACTGATGTATCAAGTATCATTATTCTTGTTTATCAATATTGTTGGGGTTTTGATGTTTATAGTTACTTTTTAGTCTTCTTCAAGTGAACAACAAAACACTGATTGGTAATTTAACGTTTTGTAATTTTTATGTACTGTTTCAGTGCGAGGTTATGACATATTTCGGACCCATCAAATTTCAGTGCTGCCAACCTTCTTTTCCGGGACTTATTCATGTTTGTGAAGGCATTTGTATTAAAAGAGTCCCCGGTCCTGGATTATAATAAATTATACTTCTCTACTTAAAATGGTCCTTGTGGAACCAACAGTTATTATTGATTTTAAAAGCTATTTGGTGATGGTATTCAAATAAATATATTAAATACACTATAGGCAATTTTGTTTGGCTGCCCTGAAAAATGTGATACAATCTTAACATTAAAAAATAAGCAAATGAACTCCCAAAGTTTAAATTTAAGTGTCATAAAGTTTTAATTATATTTTACAATTTTAGTACTAGTATACTAATAAAATATTTCGCGATGTTGGTCAAATATTACACTAAAAAGTCATTAAAATCTAAAATTTTAAGTTCAATTATAATCAACCAATTAGTCATACTTTCGTAGTAGTAAATAGTTACCTCCAACATTTATAGTGTATTTATCAAATTAAACATAATATATCTTCCCCAACAACCCCTGTGTCACATTCAAAGCAGCTTGTACTATACCCCCTTAGGGCTTATCAGAAATATGAGCCTTAACCTCTATTATAGTGTATCCTTAATCCATTCCCGTCCAATAATTTTTAATACAGTTTTGTTCAAATTCTTTTTAAAATCTTACTTCATAAATTTAATAATTTTTTAAAATTTATTATTTTTATTTTAATATTCAAAAATATATCAACTTAATAAATGTTATTTAATTTATTTTTGATGGAAAAGATTTAAATGAAGGGAGGAGTTGCGTTGACAAAAAAAGGCTTCACGTATTATATTTGAGGATCCTATTTAAAAACATATCACTGTAGTCATGTAGCATCAGATGTGCAGTAAGCTACTTTAAATTAATTTAAGTATCATAATTTTACTTGATTAGTAAAAATCATGAAATTTATAATTTTGTCAACGACTATATTCTGTCAACCCTTTCTTTTGGTGTTATTTTACCATAGAGAAGAAAGAAACAGAGGTCGCATCCAATAGTACGCTTAATAAGTGTTGAGTTAGTCTTTCGAGAAGTTATATCTCCAGTTCGCCATGCAGATGGCAGCACGAACAGAACACGTACACAAATTATTACTTGCTCTGTGGCAAGTAAATACCCCGAAAGTATTTGATTTAAAAAAAATAAATTGATAGTAATTTTAGAAATTAAATCGAAATATATCCAGAATGAGTTTTATTAATTTAACGACGAGTATTTTATATAAGTTAATTGATTTTTAGTTTGATAAACCATCACTAAAAATGACTAATGAACAAATGATTCATGAAAAAGGTGGGTAAGTTGCTTACTTAGGCTTACCCACTGAATTAACCATATGCTGTTTACAATTGTTTTATTTTTATTTGTTGTATATTTAAATACTCTGAAGATGGACTAAGAGCAAAAACCAATAAGTATACATGTAAAAGAATCAATAGAGGTACTTAATTAAAAATAGTACGCAAATTTTTATAATTGTCAACTAATTGTTTTAAGTGACATACTTTTAAGTCGCACATGAAATTTAAAAGAAATTTCAGTTTAAAAGTGTAAAAATTACTATTTTAACTAGTCTTTGGCTGTCAAAGTTCACCCAGTCATAAATAAAGGAGAAACGTTCATCACTGTAAGGTATTATATCCTTCAGCTGGGACAGGAACGTCATACAATGATCAAATATGTGTTTATCAGATACAGTCGGCATTAGTGGCTCAATGATACCGACATGGCGTCCACTCAATGGTTTCCGTCGACGTACACACGTCTAGAAAGGTCTGGAGTGTCCTTGGTGGAAGATAATCAGTGTCCGGATGCTGTGTAGGGAAGATAACTGAGAAGCTTGTCAATTAACTGAAAATCAGTCTGATACTACGTGGTTCGGATGCCACATAATGCTGTAGGTCCCTTAGTTGCCCTGGTTATTGGGCTGTTAACAAATGGCCTTTTCTGAGGAGCTGAACTAAGTTCATCCCCACTCATCCTACACTCGTGTAGTAATTGATAATCGCCTTAAAGTACGCACAAAGTTGTGTCGGCGTCTCATACCTAAGAATCTAATCTAAGTTTATTATTGGATTTTATTATAAGGGAACTGAGCATCAGCTTGTCAATTAACTGAAAATCAGACTGATACTACGTGGTTCGGATTCATCGTACAGCTGTAGGTCCCTTAGTTGCCCTGGTTATTGGGCTGGTAGTAAATGGTCCTTTCTGAGGAGTTGAACTGTGTTAGTTAGTAGACTACACGGGTTCAATATATACAAAAATGTATATATTTCGTTTTTGTTACATAAACTATAATTAATACACAAATTATTAAACATTCTCTCATCTTTATTCATTTGACTCCAATTTGTCTCTGTTTCCTTAATTCTACACTCCTCTGTTCCGTTCCTCTGTTCCCACTCATCCTACACTCATCTAATAATTGATAATCGCCTTAAAGTACGCACAAAGTTGTGTCGATGTCTCATATCCCAGAATATAATCTAAGTTTATTATTGGATTTTATTATACAATGGCTCGTTGATTTTAAAATAAGTTATCCAACCTTTGGGCCTTTTTAAATTTTGTGTGTTATCAAGTTTTTGAGTGATTTTTCCATTAAAACAAATTAAAAGGAACGCCACGTATTTTTGTAAACTAAAGATTTAGTAAAACTATTGATAAATAATAAAAGTCTATAGTATAATAAACCAATAAAACTAGTTTGAGTATGTTTATGTTGGTGGTTAAACAAATAACACGAATAAGGTAGAGACAATACTTTGACAATATTGTACAAAATGTAGCCTACTGACTGACTGTTACACATCTAACTCAACTTGATATTTTTTGACTTGCCAGTAGTAAAAGTGGACGTGGAAAGTGTTATAAGTTGTTTGGAAAATAAGAAATAACGTGGTGTAGGTAATATTTCAGCATAAATAATTTTAAAAATTAGTTTAAAACATATATGTAATTTGAGTTTCAATACAAGTACATTTCTAAAGAGTTTTAAAAACAGTATAGTGGTGCGCTAAAGGAAAAGCCTAATTCGTTAATATTGATAATAATCTAAGACCAATTAGCTTATTACATGTACTGTCGAAAATATGACTGAAGGAAAATCTACAGAGGCTGCACGTACAAATGTTACAGAAAATGGATTAAAGTTATAAATTCTAATAATAAAGTCTGGGCATTGTTTATTGACTTAAGAAAGGTAAATCTTAAATACTGCCAACAAAGTAAGAGCGAGCTGGATTTACAAGAATTGCACTAAAGTGGTTTAAAAGTCTAGTGAAAGGGAACAGAGAGTTACCGTTCATGACGTCGTCATCGAGTCAAAATTAATCAGGAAAGACGTTCCTTAAGGCCCGTTACTATCAGAAAATTTATTCGTGATCTTTAGAAATGACCAACTTATAAAATAACGTTAATGGAATAATTACAGATTTGCTGATGACGTAGCACTCATCTACTTATATAAGGAAACAGAGACAAATTGGAGTCAACTGAATAAAGATGAGAGAATGTTTAATAATTTGTGTATTAATAATAGTTTATGTAACAAAAACGAAATATATACATTTTTGTTTAAAAAGTTTTGAATTTGATTATCCTATTAAATATCACGAAGAAAACTATAAATATTTACTCATTTAATTGCCAAATTATTGAATAGCAAGATCATTTAAAATACCTTGGTATATGCGTGGAACAAAGAATATCACGAAAACAGACAGCATGGAACTAAACAGCAAGTGTAAAAAGAGTACGAGAAGCACATATTTGTTAAGACACTTATGTGACACTGACTTAGTAAGATCAATTTATATGCCTTTGTTACATTCTAGGTTACAGTATGAAATACATTGTTGGGAGGTACATTCAAATCGTACGTAGAGAAACTAATAATAACACACAACCACATAATTCGGGTATTGCTGTTTCAACAGAAGCGTGAAACAAGCGCGATTCCTGTATATCAATTATTGAACATTTTTCCAGTTCGACATTTGTACATTTTTCAAGTGTTGCGAATGTTTTATATTAAGTGTGGTCAGGATAGAAATTAGAACATACAAGACTCAGGTTATTTAACGCGTAGTTTGGCAATACGTAAGGTTAGAAGGCCGAAGGTTAGTAAAATATCTTTTACACATTCTTTTGCATTGATTTTTTTGTTACTGTCAGTAAAAAAATAAACACACATTCAAAATGTAAACACCTATTTATCTCAATTAAAAGTTCGGCTGCTCAATAAAGAATATTTATTTATTTATCTTTAAATACTATATAACATACCTTATTTAGATCCAATATGAAGATTGTAAATACATAATTAAGCGTTGATTAGGTAGAAATAAGTCATACTGTTTGGTCTATTGGTGTACTGACAGGGTAAGCTGTATGAAATGCTTGCCCAGTGAAAGGCTGTGTGCTCTTATCTTTGTTGCCAAGTTCCAGCTTGTTTGCCGTAAATCATTAGTTAGCTTTTCAAAATTAGTACAAATTGTACTGCTTACATTTTATTCGATCACTTCACATATTAAAACAGTTAAGCTTCCATCTTATTACATGATGATCGAAAAAATCTATTTCGAAAATTGGTGCTGATTGAAATAGTATATTTTTATGGCGAACGAAAACATAATCTATGCAATAATTTGAGTTTTACCCTATTCGAGTTAATTGGTAAACCACCCAGGTTAACGTACTCAAGCTTGTTTTATTGGTTTATAATATTATACACTTTTATTAGGTATCAATAGTTTTACTAAACCTTTTTAAAATACATGAGGCGAACCAGTCACTCTAGCGGTGGTTAGCTGGGTATCTTAGTACACAACCCGTCTCCTCCCCGGATGTATGAGGCGAACCAGTCACTCTAGCGGTGGTTAGCTGGGTATCTTAGTACACAACCCGTCTCCTTCCCGGATGTATGAGGCGAACCAGCCACTCTAGTGGTGGCTTAGCTGGGTATCTTAGTACACAACCCGTCTCCTTCCCGAATGTATGAGGCAAACCAGCCACTCTAGTGGTGGCTTAGCTGGGTATCTTAGTACACAACCCGTCTCCTTCCCGGATGTATGAGGCGAACCAGCCACTCTAGTGGTGGCTTAGCTGGGTATCTTAATACACAACCCGTCTCCTCCCCGAATGTATGAGGCGAACCAGGCACTCTAGTGGTAGCTTAGCTGGGTATCTTAGTACACAACCCGTCTCCTTCCCGGATGTATGAGGCGAACCAGTCACTCTAGTGGTGGCTTAGCTGGGTATCTTAGTACACAACCCGTCTCCTCCCCGGATGTATGAGGCGAACCAGCCACTCTAGTGGTGGCTTAGCTGGGTATCTTAGTACACAACCCGTCTCCTTCCCGAATGTATCAGGCGAACCAGGCACTCTAGTGGTGGCTCAGCTGGGTATCTTAGTACACAACCCGTCTCCTCCCCGGATGTATGAGGCAAACCAGGCACTCTAATGGTGGCTTAGCTGGGTATCTTAGTACACAACCCGTCTCCTCCCCGGATGTATGAGGCGAACCAGGCACTCTAGTGGTGGCTTAGCTGGGGTATCTTAGTACACAACCCGTCTCCTCCCCGGATGTATGAGGCGAACAAGGTACTCTAGTGGTGGCTTAGCTGGGTATCTTAGTACACAACCCGTCTCCTCCCCGGATGTATCAGGCGAACCAGGCACTATAGTGGTGGCTTAGCTGGGTATCTTAGTACACAACCCGTCTCCTTCCCGGATGTATGAGGCGAACCAGTTGCTCTAGTGGTGGCTTAGCTGGGTATCTTAGTACACAATCCGTCTCCTCCCCGGATGTATGAGGCGAACCAGGCACTCTAGTGGTGGCTTAGCTGGGTATCTTAGTACACAACCCATCTCCTTCCCAGATGTATGAGGCGTACCAGTCACTCTAGTGGTGGCTTAGCTGGGTATCTTAGTACACAACCCGTCTCCATCCCGGATGTATGAGGCGAACCAGGCACTCTAGTGGTGGCTTAGCTGGGTACCCGTCTCCATCCCGGATGTATGAGGCGAACCAGGCACTCTAGTGGTGGCTTAGCTGGGTATCTAAGTACACAACCCGTCTCCTCCCCGGATGTATGAGGCGAACCAGCCACTCTAGTGGTGGCTTAGCTGGGTATCTTAGTACACAACCCGTCTCCTCCCCGGATGTATGAGGCGAACCAGTCACTCTAGTGGTGGCTTAGCTGGGTATCTTAATACACAACCCGTCTCCTCCCCAGATGTATGAGGCGAACCAGTCACTCTAGTGGTGGCTTAGCTGGGTATCTTAGTACACAACCCGTCTCCATCCCGGATGTATGAGGCGAACCAGTCACTCTAGTGGTGGCTTAGCTGGGTATCTTAGTACACAACCCGTCTCCTCCCCGGATGTATGAGGCGAACCAAGCACTCTAGTGGTGGCTTAGCTGGGTATCTTAGTACACAACCCATCTCCTCCCCAGATGTATGAGGTGAACCAGTCACTCTAGTGATGCCTTAGCTGGGTATCTTAGTACACAACAGGTTTACTGTATCAAAATCCTTATGTCAAGCAAAAAAAATTCCCAATGAACACTTTCCACTGTCCAGTGTTATCGTAACACTATTTAATATATGGTGGTCATTGTACTTTAATTATATGTAAATTCATGTTGATTTTCCGGTATGGTAAAACAAGCGCAGCGAGTGATGGGATTTTTTGTAAAAAAAAAAAAAAAAAAAAAAAAAAAAAAAACCTTACTTGTATTGAATATATTTATTTAAATACCATCACCAAATAACTTTTAAAATCAATAAATCTGTTAGTTCAATAAGGATCATTGGGAGTGGTGAAGTATAAGTTATTATTTGCCAGGTCCTTTTATGTGTAATGGGAAGGCCTTACAGATGCCATATAGACATAAGACATACTCTCCTGGAACTGGACAGCATTGTTCCGTGAATATGCACTGAAACAGTAAATTAAAATTACAATACGTTAAATTACCAATTGGAGATTTGTTGTTTACTTGTATATGACTACTCAAGTAATTATAAATATAAAAACCCCAACAATATTGTTAAGAATGATGTTGAACCAATATCTTCGACCTGTTTACACTTTTGTTAGACTTACTACAATACGTTAATGTTATAATTTTCTAAATTACTACTAAATAAAGCTTTATTCTTCCTTGATTTGTTATTGTGGGTGCGCCGCATATCCGGCCCTAATGACAGAGTCCAAATAGGTCTACCCAGGAATGCACCGGGACTTCGCCGCTACCATCCCAGGTAACCTAGCTGGGCGGCAGGATGTAAACAAACTATGAGCAAACTACACGTCAGTAAGAGTAACACCAATGTCCCTCCATAATTTTGGGCTCTAGATCCTCAGATTTTTGGAGAACGATGAACTCACGTAAAAGCTTTCTCAGTAATTTCAAGATATCATGTTATTCCCCTCATTCGAACATTTTTATCAGGTACATTAACATTAATGGTGTAAAAAATCACGAGTCACCTCAAAGAAAGAAAACCCTATAATATTTAAAAAAATTCATTGAAAATAAACTTGAACAACTTAAAAATGGCCAAATAGGCGTAACTTTTTTTAGATCTTTCGCTAAATGTTGTTTAAAATACATTAGTATGTTCTTACACAACTTGACTTCATAATTTATAATTATTTCATTACCTTTTCTGGTTGGCTTATTATTTTCGTAATTTATATCACTTGAGTTTTTAAGATTGGGATTTTGTTTATTAAACTTTCCAACTAAATTGTATATTTTTGTAAATATTAACTTCATAATGTATCGTTTTGTATATTAAATTTTATGATTTATTAATGTATTTTTGTAATATTTATATCTTATATTTTTATATTTGGATTTTCGTCTATAGAATTTTCTGACAAAATTGTATATTGTTTAAAATTTGTTTTTAACTCAATAATATATAATCTCATTTGTTACTTTTACAAACTAACTTGTTTGTATTTATATTTGTTTTATTTTAAAATCTGTAATTTTGTTTGTTCCTTCATCTACCTAATTTGTGTAATTTTGTTATATATAGTTTTGTTATTTCATATATTATTTTCAGCATAAAATTATCTGACTCTTTGACTGAATAATGGAGATATTATACCCCTATTTTATTAGTTGGTTAACGTTTATATTTTTTCAAGTATAATAATTATAGACTCTAGTTGTTTAATTAAACCTCATTTATTTTCCATTAAATTCATTTTCAATAATATTACTTTATTAGTTTAAAATAAGAAATTATATAAATAGAAGAGTATTAAATTTTATATTTTATATTTCATACTTGAAACATTTAGTTTTTAAATCAGTAATAAATGTATTAAGTTATTGAAAATAATGAGAGAGTCTTATATGGTCATATTCGAAAATACCACTTGCATATTCCACGTTTATTCATAACAATGAAATGCCTTGATTATTTTATTGATATTTCATGAACATGCATTCAGATACGATGAAAATCAAGAGAAAAAAACTGCAGAACATTTTTCAGGAATCTTCAAAAATAAGGCCGCTGCGGCTCAGTCCCGGTGAGTTTTGAGGGGGTACATTTTGGTGGCGGCGTAGTGCCTGTGCTCCACCTGACCTTTGCGGCGCAGTGTCGGTGCTCTACCTCACCTTTGCGGCGCAGTCCCGGTGTACCGGTTGGGATGGCCATCACAGAGTTGAATTATACAGTTATATTAATTGCTAACAGACGTATAAAAAGATAGTAATAATTTTCGTTTATTACAAAAAAAAAGTACAAACTACTATCAACATTATCTAATAATTTAATTATTTTACATGTTATAAATTACTTACATCTTCTCCTATTGGCACGCAGTCGTCGGATGTTACGACAGTAACAAACAAACTAACCAAAATAATCGCAGAAACAAAGAATGACTCGACATTTTTAGCTGTTCTTTCACAAAACGCTTTACTATTAGTATTTAAACCATGCAATGATTTGGTACATTAATTAATAACAGTTTGGTAATTACTATTTTACTATCACAAACAATGAACTATAACAAAGATAATTGGCAGCAGCTAAAGTACATCTGCGATAGACTCGGTGGTTAATTAGGCATTTACGGTTCCTTTGTTTCAGTATTTATGTTGCAATTATGAAAAATGTAATGAACTGGAGTATTGCAAGGGTGTTGTTTAATTTAGTCGCATACTATAGTTAAAATTGTAATAAGAACCCCTTATGTTTTAAACGCTCACATTGGTATAGAGGTTTATCATAAAATAGATTATAATACCTTTAAAATATGATAAAAGGCCTAAGGCATAAAATTTAATTACAAATCCAACAAGTCTTTGGCTGTCAAAGGTCACCCAATCATAAATAACGGAGAATCGTTTATCACTGTAAGGTATTAAGTCCTTCAGCTGTGACTGACGAGTACGTCTGCAACCAACGAAAACATTTGTTTCAGTCCGTTATAGTCCGATAGCTCCTGCTAGCAACTAGTCAGCGAGACAGATTAACAGAATTAGGTTAGGTTGGATAGTAAAGAACTAAAAAGTATAAGTGGATACTTAAATTAACATTTGCATCTGTCATCAATGAATTAGTAGTCATCTTAGTCACATAAACTTGAATTAAACATTCACAAATAAACAGAGTTTGTATCTCTTAATTAATATTTTACTTCCATAATAAACATTCGGAAGTATAACTTATATAGCTGTGGATAGAAACAGTAGGTTTACACATGATTCATAGGTGACTAGGAGATGCAGCTCATTCTTGGAACAAATGGTGAAATACAATATTTTAATAACAAACTGTACGTTCCTTTCTTGGCATTGAGAGTTAAATATAAAATATTATATTACATTATATAATAATTTAATCATAATACTGTAAACTAAGGCTATTTATCAAACAAAATAATTCTTTTTTCGACAAAGAACAAGATCAATACTTGAGTGAATAAATACAAATAACAATTAAATTCTATAATCCAGTTATGTAGAATCACTCGCTAGGAATGAGTTAGTCTCAACTATCTTCATTGTTTTTAGTGTTTTGCTTACAGTGACCTTGAATTATCACGTAGGACGGGACCTACATTCCCCCATCTTTAGAAACTTCTTTCTATACAATTATCGTTTTACTATTTATTATTACCACGGAAAATGTCTTTGTTTAAGTTAATAAATAATTGTAATTATTAAGGTCCTTTTAATTTAATCATAATTTAAGAAAACTAAATTTACTGGCTTATTTTCATGAATTTTTTTATATTGAAATAAAATAACTTAAACTGTCTTATTAATTTTATTTAAACTTTCTTATCAGTGTATTGAGTTTGAATGTAAGGTACAAAAATAAAACAATGTATTTAAAAAAGCCTTTTAAAATATTTTAATTTATAACAGTGATTTTCTATCTTATTATTTTGATAATCATCTTCAGGCTTCATTCTAATGTTTGGAAATAAACAATATATCAATTGTTTTTTTCCAGTTAACATTTTATGATTTTGGTACAATAATTTGCAGGAAGCTTTTGTTATTTTTATACGCCGCTTGATTGAAAGCGTTCTGCTTTGGGGTTTAAGAATTACAAGTGGGCTGATCCAATGACCCTTAGTCTGTGAATATTATTAGACGCTGATCGATTTAGTTGATAAAGCTATGGATGGAGTTGGATTTGGGAAAATTATGGACGAATAACATCTCCTGTGACTGTATTAAAACGCAAAAATACGATTAAGTTAGCATTTTCTAATGTGTCTTCATCTGGCCCTTCACAATCAGCCATATGACTGATTACTCTCATTTAATTATTAATTTATAGTATGCTGTTTGTTTGAACAGTCCCGGAAAGGTATTGACTTCTACAATATTCAAAATGTTTTATGAAGTAGCTTTGTCCAGAAGATTACAATCTGTAGAATTACGTATTATTATACCTATAAATCAACATGAATTTACGTAGAATTAAGGTACAATGACCACCATATATTAAATCGTGTTACGATAAGACTGGACAGTGGAATGTGTTCATTGGATATTTTGTTCTCTTGACAAAAGGATTTTGATACAGTAAAGCTGTTGTGTACTAAGATACCCAGCTAAGCCATCACTAGAGTGCCTGGTTCGCCTCATACATCCGGGGAGGAGACGGGTTGTGTACTAAGATACCCAGCTAAGCCATCACTAGAGTGCCTGGTTCGCCTCATACATCCGGGGAGGAGACTGTTTGTGTACTAAGATACCCAGCTAAGCCATCACTAGAGTGGCTGGTTCGCCTCATACATCCGGGAAGGAGACGGGTTGTTTACTAAGATACCCAGCTAAGCCATCACTAGAGTGCCTGATTCGCCTCATACATCCAGGGAGGAGACGGGTTGTGTACTAAGATACCCAGCTAAGCCATCACTAGAGTGCCTGGTTTGCCTCATACATCCGGGGAGGAGACGGGTTATGTACTAAGATACCCAGCTAAGCCATCACTAGAGTGCCTGGTTCGCCTCATACATCCGGGGAGGAGACGGGTTGTGTACTAAGATACCCAGCTAAGCCATCACTAGAGTGCCTGGTTCGCCTCATACATCCAGGGAGGAGACGGGTTGTGTACTAAGATACCCAGCTAAGCCATCACTAGAGTGCCTGGTTCGCCTCATACATCCAGGGAGGAGACGGGTTGTCTACTAAGATACCCAGCTAAGCCATCACTAGAGTGGCTGGTTCGCCTCATACATCCGGGGAGGAGACGGGTTGTGTACTAAGATACCCAGCTAAGCCATCACTAGAGTGCCTGGTTCGCCTCATACATCCAGGGAGAAGACGGGTTGTGTACTAAGATACCCAGCTAAGCCATCACTAGAGTGCCTGGTTCGCCTCATACATCCGGTGAGGAGACGGGTTGTGTACTAAGATACCCAGCTAAGCCACCACTAGAGTGGCTGGTTCGCCTGATACATCCGGGGAGGAGACGGGTTGTGGATTTCCCTGACTTAGATAGTTCTAGTTGTCCGTCGACTCCTCTCTCTCCTGAGGTGTCAATCTCGAGGGGAGTCCCTCAGGGTTCTAGTCTTAGCCCGATCCTCTTTCTATTGTTCTAGGTAGTGCTCAATGTGCCATTTTCACTCAGATTGCTGATGACACCTCCTTGCACTGTACGTTCCCAGGTTAAGATCTCTTGGGCAGCTTTTATTAATTGAAAGTAACATTTGGCTTCAATGGTTCGAAGAAAACTTTTTACTACTTGACAAGTAACAGCCAAAACGCAGCTTATTCATTCTCGATATCCAAATTAGGGAATCTAATTTAATTATTTAACTGTTTAGTAATTTAAAATGTAATGTGTAACCTAAAAAATATTTAAATTTAAATATTTAAAATACCGCCGCTTTTAGATTTAATGTCATATAGTAAAAATATTAAAAATTGAGTAATATTTGGAACAAGAACCATTTATTTATTTTTTATATATGTTCTTACTAATCTTGGCTCTTATGTCATCTTTAGAAATGAAATACTTTCAGAGCAAGTAATAATTTGTGTACTGTACTGTTGGTGCTGCCATCTGCATGGCGAACTGGAGAAATAACTACTCAATAGGCTAACTGGTGCTGCCATCTGCATGGCGAACTGGAGAAATAACTACTCAACAGGCTAACTCAACACTTATTCAGTGTACTAATGCTCTGTTTCTTTCTTATCTAAGGGGAGAGAAACGCATATAGAAGTGGTTGACAGAATAAAGCTAGCGACAAAGTTATTAGTTTTAAGAATTATTACTAATCAATACTAATACGGTACTTAAGTTAACTTACAGAAGCTCACTGCACTACCTGACAACAATAGTATGTTAATACTAAAATGGTAATATAACTAAAACTGTATGACACTTAATTTTGAACATTGGGAGTTTATTCCCTTACTTTTTAATATACAGATGGTATTACATTTATCAGGGCAGTATAACAAAAAATGTCTTTAGTGTATTATATATATTTATTTAAACACAATCACCACAATAACTTTTAAAATCAATAAATCTGTTAGTTCAATAAGGATCGTTGGGAGTGGTGAAGAATAAGTGATTATCGGCCTGGAAATGGACGGGGATCTACTATTTATCGGCCAAGATCTTACAAACGCCATCACATTTAACATATATTAGAGGATATTGACAGCAGTTTCCATTTGGGTCAAGCAAGACATGGCACTGAAACAATACACTTAAATTACAATACAATAACAGTACGTTAAATTACCAATCGGTGTTTTATTATTCACTTGTAGAAGACTAATGAAGTAACTATAAATTTGAAAACCCCAAAAATATTGATAAACATAAATGATGTTGAAACAATATCTTCGATCTGGATGTCTACACTTTTGTTAGTCTTTCTACAATACGTTAATGGCCTAACTGTCTAAATTACTACTAAATAAAGCATTATTCTTACAAATATTGTAAGCTCATACTCTTTTTTATTATTATTAAAATATCCTTACCTACGTAATTGCTAATTGTTGTATATTGCAGCAGTCAGCATGTCTTGATACGATTTCTTACAACTAAAGTTTATAGTACGTTTGTCTAATTAAGCTTTCGTTACGTTAGTATTAAAATACTAAGGCAAACTTAAATGTTACAGAGGATCTCGCTGATAAGACTCTTAGCGAGACCAATATTTGTAATTTTCACGTGTAAAAAAATAAATATAAAAATTTTAAACGAATAGCACTTAATTTTCAATTTTCTGCAATGATTAATGACGAATTGCACTTTTCCATAAATATTTAAAGACTTACACAGTTGTAACAGACATTAACGTGAAACAGGATAATTACGTTTTTAGTCTAGTTTATATTTAAAGACTTACACAGTTGTAACAGACATTAACATTAAACAGGATAATTACGTTTTTAGTCTAGTTTATATTTAAAGACTTACACAGTTGTAACAGACATTAACGTGAAACAGGATAATTACGTTTTTAGTCTAGTTTATATTTAAAGACTTACACAGTTGTAACAGACATTAACGTGAAACAGGATAATTACGTTTTTAGTCTAGTTTATATTTAAAGACTTACACAGTTGTAACAGACATTAACGTGAAACAGGATAATTACGTTTTTAGTCTAGTTTGTATTTAAAGACTTACACAGTTGTAACAGACATTAACGTGAAACAGGATAATTACGTTTTTAGTCTAGTTTATATTTAAAGACTTACACAGTTGTAACAGACATTAACGTGAAACAGGATAATTACGTTTTTAGTCTAGTTTATATTTAAAGACTTACACAGTTGTAACAGACATTAACGTGAAACAGGATAATTACGTTTTTAGTCTAGTTTATATTTAAAGACTTACACAGTTGTAACAGACATTAACGTGAAACAGGATAATTACGTTTTTAGTCTAGTTTATATTTAAAGACTTACACAGTTGTAACAGACATTAACGTGAAACAGGATAATTACGTTTTTAGTCTAGTTTATATTTAAAGACTTACACAGTTGTAACAGACATTAACGTGAAACAGGATAATTACGTTTTTAGTCTAGTTTATATTTAAAGACTTACACAGTTGTAACAGACATTAACGTGAAACAGGATAATTACGTTTTTAGTCTAGTTTATATTTAAAGACTTACACAGTTGTAACAGACATTAACGTGAAACAGGATAATTACGTTTTTAGTCTAGTTTATATTTAAAGACTTACACAGTTGTAACAGACATTAACGTGAAACAGGATAATTACGTTTTTAGTCTAGTTTGTATTTAAAGACTTACACAGTTGTAACAGACATTAACGTGAAACAGGATAATTACGTTTTTAGTCTAGTTTATATTTAAAGACTTACACAGTTGTAACAGACATTAACGTGAAACAGGATAATTACGTTTTTAGTCTAGTTTATATTTAAAGACTTACACAGTTGTAACAGACATTAACATGAAACAGGATAATTACGTTTTTAGTCTAGTTTATATTTAAAGACTTACACAGTTGTAACAGACATTAACGTGAAACAGGATAATTACGTTTTTAGTCTAGTTTATATTTAAAGACTTACACAGTTGTAACAGACATTAACATTAAACAGGATAATTACGTTTTTAGTCTAGTTTATATTCTGCAAAAGAAAATAAATATATTCTGTAAAACAAGTACAGTTAATATAAAACACCCGTAAAACAAAATGTAAGTTTGTAAGAAAAACTGAAAACTGATGTTTGTTTGTGAAATAACAAACTATACTATGTTGCATATTTATACAACGTACATTAATCACATGCATTTGTTTGTAAATATATATTTGAATTAGGGGACAATCCTGCACACTTCGCGTGACAACCCGACTATCGCTGCGCTCGGTACACCTTGGCCTCGGTATGTGACTTTTAACCACAAATAATAATAGTAGATTAACGGTATAACATAAAATCACAATATAAAATTTATTTACAGAATATCACTTACAATACTTGCGTTACTACATATTTATTACTATAAATAACCAACGGTATTACCCTTATAAAATCAATGGTGTTACTTGGCCTATTTAAAACGTGTTCATTTCATTTGTTTTTTGTTTGACAGCTGAATATTAAACTCTTAATGCATCAATAGGATCATGTCAAACACACAAAATAAAAATGTTTATTTATTTACAAAACAGCTGTTATTAATACACTAAAACCCAACCCAATTAACATTCTTATGGAAAAAAAGAAATTTTGAGGGGCTATTTGTACCCCTTAGGAATGAAATTTCATAAAATCCTTTCTTAGTGCGTCCTTTCGATACTAAAACAAACTTCCTTTTTAAGGTTCTAGTAAACCCATTCGGTGGTTTTTGAGATTTATGATGAGTCAGTCAGTGATATTTGGCTTTTTATATTAATAGATAATTAATATTTTTACTTAATTAATTAATGACCATTCAATATAAGCTGTTTTTATCTTGTAGTACTTATTAGATTGTATTTATAATATTTGTATTAAACAACCCACAGCAAGAAAAAGTAAGCTATTGAATATACTAACACCAATGTATTCAATATTATATAATAGTAAAGGTCATTTACAATTGTTTAACAATTACTTTGTTTCATAGTACACTTAGCCATTGGCAGATTAGTTGGAAAACATAACACTTATAACTTCTGTTGTATGAATTTGTCTTATTTATGTACTACTGTGTAAATGCTGTCCATGAAAATATTTTTGTGAAACAGTTTTGAATAGTTTTGAAAACTTAAATATTATTGCTTGCCATGTAATGTTTTGTTTCTTAATAAGTGCATAATTTACAGAGATACTAGTAATATTAAAAATGTATAAAATACGTTCAACATTATTAATTATTTTACATGTTATAAATTACTTACAACTTTTCCTAGTGGCACGCAGTCGGATGTTACGACAGTAACAAACAACGCTAACAGAAATAATCGCAGAAACAAGGAGTGGCTCGACATCTTGAGCTGTTGTCTCACAAGACCTTTACTCTTGGTATTTAAACCATTCAAAGATTTGGTACATTAATTAAGAACAGTTTGGTAATTACTATTTTACTATCACAAACAATGAACTATAACAAAGATAATTAGCAACAGCTAAAGTACATCTGCGATAGACACGGTGGTTAATTAGGCATTTACGGTTCCTTTGTTTCAGTATTTATGTTGCAATTATGAAAAATGTAACTAAACTGGAGTATTGCAAGGGTGTTGTTTAATTTTATAAGTCGCATACTATAATTATAAGACCGCTGATGTTTTAAACGCTCACATTGGTATAGAGGTTTATTGTGAAATAGCTTATAATAGTTTTACAATATGATAAAAGGCCTAAAGGTAGCTGTCTTTTAAATATTTTAACTTACATATTTTTGTAATTCGCACATAACATGTATAATAGATTAAATTGTTTGAAAATTTAGCCAAACTAGTCTTTGGCTGTCAAAATTCACCCAATCATAAATAATGGAGAATCGTTTATCACTGTAAGATAATATGTCCTTCAGCTGGGATAAGAACCTCATGCAATGATCAAATATGTGTTTATATGATACAGTCGGCATTAGTGGCTCAATGATACCGACATGGCGTCCACTCAATGGTTACCATCGACGTAGACACAACTACTAGAAAGGTCTGGAGTGTCCTTGTTGGGAAATAATCAGTTTCCGGATGTTGTGGAGGGAAGGGAACTGAGCATCAGCTTGTCAATTAACTGAAAATCAGACCGATACTACGCGGTTCGGATTACACGTACAGCTGTAGGTCCCTTACTTGCCCTGGTTATTGGGCTGTTAGTAAATGGGCCTTTCTGAGGTGTTGAACTATGTTAGTTAGTAGACTACATGGGTCTACCCACTCATCCTACTCTCATGTAATAATTGATAATCGCCTTAAAGTATGCACAAAGTTGTGTCGGTGTCATTTAGCTACTAATGCCGTCTGTATCGGATAAATACGTATTTGATCATTGCATGAGGTTCCTTTTACAGATGAAGGACATAATACCTTACTGTGATAAACATAATAAATTGGTCAGTAGCGTTGTAGGTTCTATCCCAGCTTCATGTGCTAAAGGTTCTCAGTTCGATCCCAATCAGAGTCATAATACATTTTGAGAAGGATCAGCTGATAACCACCAGCTGTTCATTTGTCATTGGGCTAATAATTAATGACAGTTTCTAAGGAATAATCGGCCGTAGTTTGTAACAATGACCACATTTGCTCATATACACTCATCACACTCATTCGAAATCCATATTCGCCCATATCTTGACGATCGGCGTCTTATGAATAAATAAATAAAAATAAATAAATAAATAAACGATTCTCCATTATTTATGATTGGGTGAAATTTGACAGTCAAAGACTAGTTAAAATTGTAATTACATTTTTAAACTGTAATTTCATTTAAATTTTATGTGAGACTTTAAAGTATGTCACTTAAAATATTTAGTTGACATAAAAAAATGAGTAATATTTTCTATTAAGTACCTCTATTGTTTTTTTTTTTTTCTGTGTATACTTATTTGTTTTGGCTCTTAGTCTTCAGAGTATTTAAACACAAACCAAATACAAGAAATTTATACAAATAAAAATAAAACAATTAATTGTAAACAGCATATAGTTAATTCAGTGGGTAAGCCTAAGTAAGCAACTTACCCACCTTTTTCATGAATCATTTGTTCATTAGTCATTTTTAGTGATGGTTTATCAAATTAAAAATCAATTAACTTATATAAAATACTCGTCGTTAAATTAATAAAACTCATTGTGGATATATTTCGATTTAATTTCTAAAATTACTATCAATTTATTTAAAAAAAATCAAATACTTTCGGGGTATTTACTTGCCACAGAGCAAGAAATAATTTGTGTACGTGTTCTGTGGGTGTAACTGGAGAAATAACTTCTCGAAAGACTAACTCAACACTTATTAAGCGTACTATTGGATGCGACCTCTGTTTCTTTCTTCTCTATGGTAAAATAACACCAAAAGAAAGGGTTGACAGAATAATGTCGGTGACAAAATTATGAATTTCATGAATTTTTACTAATCAAGTAAAAATTATGATACTTAAATTAATTTAAAGTAGCTTACTGCACATCTGATGCTACATGACTACAGTGATATGTTTTTAAATAGGATCCTCAAATATAATACGTGAAGCCTTTTTTTGTCAACGCAACTTCTCCCTTCATTTAAATCTTTTCCATCAAAAATAAATTAAATAACATTTATTAAGTTGATATATTTTTGAATCTTCTAAACATTTTTGGAAATAAAAATTATTATAAAAAAAAAATATTAAATTTATGAAGTAAGATTTAAAAAAAACTTGAACAAAACGGTATTAAAAATTATTGGACGGGAATGGATTAAGGATAGACTATAAAAGAGGTTAAGGCTCATCTTTCTGATAAGCCCTAAGGGGGTATAGTACCAGCTGCTTTGAATGTGACACAGGGGTTGTTGGGGAAGATATATTATGTTTAATTTGATAAATACATTATTAATGTTGGAGGTAAATATTTACTACTACGAAAGTATGACTAATTGGTTGAATATAGTTAAACTTAAAATTTAGATTTTAATGACTTTTTAGTGTAAAATTTGACCACCATCTCGAAATATTTTATTAGTATACAAGTACTAAAATTGTAAAATATAATTAAAACTTCATGACACTTAAATTTGAACTTTGGGAGTTCATTTGCTTATTTTTTAATGTTAAGATTGTATCACATTTTTCAGGGCAGCCAAACAAAATTGCCTATAGTGTATTAAATATCTTTATTTAAATACCATCACCAAATAACTTTTAAAATCAATAATAACTGTTGGTTCCACAAGGACCATTTTAAGTGGTGAAGTATAAGTTATTATAAGCCAGGACCGGGCACAATTTCAATACAAAAGCCTTCACAAACATGAGTAACTCCCAGAACTTGAGGTTGGCAGCACGCAAATGTGATCGGTCCGAACGGTGACTCAACCACGCACTGAAACAGTACATCAACATTACAAAACGGTAAATTACCAATCAGTGTTTTGTTGTTCACTTACAGAAGACTAAAAAGTAACTATAAACATCAAAACACCAACAATATTGATAAACAAGAATAATGATACTTGATACATCAGTGATACTTAGGCAAAACTAGGTAAATTTTATATTACGTAGTTTATTATTGGTACACTCATAAATTAATAAATAATTGTTGGTAAGTCCAATTATACAAAGTTTCTATTATCTTTTAAGCTTCTTACTGTTATATTTTTTTCCCGATGCATCTTAAATGTACAATAAAGAAAACACATAATCTTTTCATGGCGTGTTGAATACACATAAAATCAAATTTAACTTATAATTTATTTACTTTAACATTTTTGTAGCGTTTGTTTATTAGGACTGATAAAAACTTGAACCGTGAATAAGAAGCATTACTTTTTTGTAATATTGACAGTGACAGCTGTAAAATGAATGTTACACAACTGTTAATTTTAAACAACTATTAATAAAAAATAGTAACTTTTGATAAATATTTAAAAACCCACACATTTCATTCGAACATTAATGTAAAATGGTATATTTACGAATTCAGTCTAGTTTATAATTAACACAAAGAAAATTAATTAACTTCTGTGCAAAAACTAATAATAATGTTGAACTCCCGTAACTGATGTGTGTTAACGAAACAACTAACGGTAAATAAATTATAATGTATTGCATACATACTTAATTTCATTAATCACATGCTTCTGTTTGTAAATAGATATTGTAATAATAAATATTTTTACCTTAATTATTATTTGTAAATAATAAATAAATATTTGAAAAGTGTTTCTTTATAGTAGTAATTTAATTATATTTGTAATACTTTAACGAAAAAAAAAAAACCATATCAAGAAAAAGGTTTTATGCATAGCCCATGAAGGAAGTCTTAAAATTTTTTAAAGTAAGCCTACCTCGAGTTATACCTCATTTTAAAGGCCTTTGTTTGTAAAACGCAAGAGTCAAAAGGACGACTCAGTCAGAAAATATAGTGTCTCAAAGAATTTAATGTCAAGGTTAGGCAAAAGTCTGGAATGTATTTCTTAATTTTAAAATTATTAAAATAAAAGTAACTGAAATAGCTGAATCTTTGTAGTTATGTACATGTACCTGTAAAAACATATGACATAACTGACATAACTGAATCTTTGTAGTTATGTACATGTATCTGTACCAAATATAAGGACATATTTTACTTGTGTTTTTGTATATCCAGGGGATGGCCCAAGAAGGAAGTTTTAAAAATTTTAAATTTAAGCCTACCTCTCATTTTAAAGGTCTTTGTTTTTAAAACACAAGAGAGCAAACCTGTGGTCAAAAGGATGACCCAGTCAGAAAATCCTCAGAAAGAATTTAATTTCATATATCTGACACTGCTTAAGACAAAGGTAAGATAGTTATTGACTATTGCTGCGTAGAACTATAATTTATCTACTGAATATGTGAAATTGAATTTTACAAGAAATAAGTTACAAATTTTTATCATAATATTCATAGACTATTATAAGTTAACCTACTGTCAAAAGTGTTTTAATACAGTTTTCTTATTCTTATCTTAGTTAAAAAGCATAGGCCTTTTTATAACGCAGTCGTTTGTTACGATTGTTAACAATCAACAACATAATCAGCAACAGGGACCTGAAACTGTTAAATAAATAGCTGTATAACTGAGGAAAATTTGTAATAGGACATTAAGTTCTTTGAATCTCTGTATTTAGTGAATGGGTCATCCTTTTGATCTCATATTTGCACATTTGTATTTTAAAAACAAAGACCTTTAAAATGAGGGATAACTCCAGGTAGGCTTACATTTAACATTTTAAAGATATCCTTCATGGGCCATCCCTTGGATGTACAAAAAAGAGTAAATTATGTTTGGTAAATGGACATGTACATAACTACAAAGTTTCATTACTTTTCTTTTATCAGTTTTAAAATTAATACATACATTCCAGACTTTTGCCCAACCCTAAAATTAAGTTCTTTGAGTGGTTGTATTTTCTGACCGAGTCATCCTTTTGACCTCAGGTTTGCACTCTTGTGTTTTACAAACAAAGACCTTTAAAATGAGGTATAACTCGAGGTGAGCCTACATTTAAAAAATTTAAGACTTCCTTCATGAGCCATCGCCTGGCTAAGCGAAAAACAAGTAAAATATGTCTAAATGTTTGGTATAGGGAAATGTACACAACTGCAAGGTTTCATTAAATTCCTCTCAATGGTTTTGAAATTAATAAATATATCATAGTCTTTAGTCCAATCCTATAGGTGATCAATAGGAGAGGGTTTTTACAGTTTCTTTACTGTTTAAGATTTTAATTATATTGAACGGTACACACTTAAAAAAAACAATAATATATGTTTTATAATATATGAAGTAATCGGCAGATTAATTGAAATACATAATACTTATAGCTTCTGTTGTTTGAATTTATCTGGTATTATTTTTGTATTATGTGAAGCTGGAAGAACATTTCGTCTATTTAAATTGTTAATGCTGCCCACATAAATTATGTTTGTTAACTAGTTTTGAATACTTCGATATTATTGCTTGTAATGTAATTTCTTGTATCTTCTTTTTATATTATGTTATAAGTACATAATATAAAAATTATAAGTAATATTAAAAATTTATAAAATACGTTCTACATTATTAATTATTTTACATGTTATAAATTACTTACAACTTTTCCTAGTGGCACGCAGTCGTCGGATGTCACGACAGTAACAAACAACGCTAACAGAAATAATCGCAGAAACAAGGAGTGGCTCGACATCTTGAGCTGTCGTCTCACAAGACCTTTACTCTTGGTATTTAAACCATTCACAGATTTGGTACATTAATTAAGAACAGTTTGGTAATTACTATTTTACTATCACAAACAATGAACTATAACAAAGATAATCGGCAAGAGCTAAATTACATCTTCGATAGACATGGTGATTAATTAGGCATTTACGTTTCGTTATTTCAATTGTTATTTTGCACTTAAGTAAAACTTTAATTAACCTGAGTATAGCAGGGTGTTGTTGAATTTTATAAGTCACATGCGATAAGTCAATGATAGCTGACATCGAAACCCAACAACAAAAAATGACCTTTACAGATTGATTATTTCGTTAAGGGTTACATTAAAATTATCACTTGTTAGATGCCCTTATTTTGATAAGGAGAACTGAATATGCTCTTTTGGCTGTTTTAAAAGGAATAATGTTTCTTCGTATCACTAAAGCAAACCGTTACTTTGGACTGTTCGAAGGACTTTGAATGCGTTTATCATCAGCTCCCCTCGATTATGTTGAAAACATGTGGGTTTTCTGATAGTTGTGTAAATTGTATTTAGTTTTGTCTCTCTCTGGCCGTTGGCAGTTTTTGGGGACTAAGGAGGTAGAATCGGAGCGGAGGCTCGTGTTACGTGGAGTTCCCCAGGGATCTATCTTGGGACCTCTTCTTTTTTTCTTTCATCATTAATGATATAACTTCTGCTATACAACACTGTATCACGTATACGCTGACGCAATCCTAGTAGAAGTATGACAGCTTTTCTCTTTCATTGAATCCGACAAAACTGTATCAAACATGAATCATGGTGTTGAAGAAATCACTTTTTTGGGAAACACGACATGGACTCAAACTAAACGACAGTAAGATCTAACTTGGTTTTACTATGAACAGGACATTAAGTTGGGCTGGCCAAGTTACTGTGACATCTGACAGTTTTTGCTGGTATCAGTGTATGACGTTCTTGTCCCAGTCCTGATTAGCCTGAAATATATATATATAGCCACACTTTTATATATATATAAAAGTGTGAATAACTCAAACAGAGAATAGTTTTATACTAATAGTAAAACAACAAAAATATTACAACTAAATTCTAAACGTAAAGTTAATGTGAACAATACTTACAAAATAAAAACATTTTTTTAACATTTGATGTTACAATCTGTACATTACTTTAATGTAAACCAATGTTGTAACATGAATAAGGTTTAAATAACTAAATCATAAAAAAACTTTTTGTTTTATTTTTAAAACGGAAAACGTGCCAAAGCGAGTTAATGAAACACTGAGTGTAGTTACTTCGTTTCATAGTAAAGGCACGCCTCTTTAGTATCACAAACAAACTGAATGTCACAACACTTAATTTTGAACATTGGGATTTCATTCGCGTATTTTTTAATGTTAAGCTTGTATAACATTTGTCAGGGCAGCCAAACAAAAAACGCCTTTAGTGTATTAAATATATTTATTTGAATACCATCATTAAATAATTTTTAAATAAATAAAAACTGTTGTTTCATCATTAGGATCATTTGAAGTAGTGAAGTATAAGTTTTTATTGGTCAGGACCGGGACCTTTTCCCTCAGAATACAAATGCCATTTTCACAAACAGCATCAACCCCTATACGAACTGGACAGCATTTAAATGTGATTGGTCCGAATGGTGTCTTAAACACGTACTGAAAAGTAAATTAAAATTATAATACCTTAAATTACCAATCGGTGTTTTGTTGTTTACTTGTATAAGACTACTGAAGTAACTGTAAACATCAACACCCGAACAATAATGATCAACAAGAATAATGATACTTGATACATCAGTGATACTTAGACAAAACTAGGTAAATTTTATATTACGTAGTTTATTATTGGTACACTCATTAATTAATAAATAATTGTTGGTTAGTCCTTTCACACACAGTAATTTCTATTATCTTGTAGGCTTCTTACTGATATATGTTTTTCCGATGCATCTTAAAATCGTACAATGAAGAAAACACATAATCTTTTCATGGCGTGTTACACAAAAATACAATCAAATTTAACTTATAATTTATTTACTGTAACATTTTTGAGGCGTTTGTTTATTAGGACTGATAAAAACTTGAACCGTGAGTAAGAAGCATTACTTTTTTGTAATATTGACAGTAAAAACTGTAAAATGCATGGTACACAACTATTAATTTTAAACAACTATTAATGAAAAATAGTAAATTTTGATAAATATTTAATACAGACACTTATTAACTGTGTGAGTAATAAATTATGTTAATGTAGAACGAAATGTAAACAAAATGTCATTTTGAAAAAAGAAAAAAAACTGAAAACTATTGTTATAACTTCTGTTTGTTTATAACAATGTTGTTCCATAACATTCATTAACGTTTGTTTGTAAATATATATTTTAATAATTAACATTTTACGTAACTAATTGTTATATATATTTCATATAGTTAAGTTAAATGTATATGTTTCTTTATAATTTGACTATATTTATTTTATAATATTTTTATTAAAAATGAACAGCAAGAATAAATGAGCTGTTGAATATACTAACATCAATGTATTGAATACTATATAATAGGAGAGGTAAATAAAACATTTTAACACTTTGATTTATGTTGAGTTATTCACACTTAATACAAACAATTATTGTTTTATTATATGCTAGGTCATTGGCAGATTAGTTGACATTTATAATATTTACATTGTTTATATTTGTCTGCTAGTATTTTTGTATTCGGCTGAGCTGGAAGAACGTTTAATTTATTCAAGTTTTTATTGCTGTCAACATAAATTATTTTGATAAATGTATAACAATAATTTTTGAATACTTCGATATTATTGATTGTAATGTAAGATCTTGTTTCTTAATTAGTGTATAAAATACAGAAATGTTAGTAATATTAAAAGAGTGCAAAATAAGTTTAATATTATTAGTCAAGTTAGTATATTGCACGTTATAAATTCTCCTAATGGCAAGCAGATGTCGTCGGATGTTAAAATGGCAACAAACCATTAAAAAAAAAAGTAATCGCAGCATAAAAAAGGTATGGCTTGACATATTTAGCCTTATTTTGCAAGACACTTTACTCTTGGTATTTAAAAGTATGAAAAGATTTGGTACATTAATTACGAACAGTTTGGCAATTACTATTTTACTATCACAGACAATGAACTATAACAAAGATAATTGACAAGAGCTAAATTACATCTCCGAAAGAGGCGGTGATTAATTAGGCACTTGCTTTTCGTTAATTGCAATTTCATACAATGCTAAAGTAAAACTTTAACTAACTGAACAATTGCAGGGGTTTATTGAGTTTTTTAAGTCACATACTATAATCATGTAGCTGACTTATCGAAACCCAACGACATGAAATAACATGTTATAGATTTATTATTTCATTATTAAGGGTTACGTTAAAATTATCATTTGTTAGATGCCTAAAACACAGCTTACTCGATTCTCCGTATCACTAAACGAAGAATCGAGTAAGCTGTGTTTTGGTTGTTGTAAAAGGAATAAGTTTTCTTCGAATTACTAAATCAAACTGTTACTTTCGACTTTTTGAAGGTATTCGACTGCGTTTATCATCCTCTGCTTTCGATTATTATGAAAACATGTGGGGTATCTGATAGTTGTGTAAATTGTATTTAGTTTTGTCTCTCTGGCCGTCGGCAATTTTTTTGGGAATAAGGAGGTAGAGTCGGACTGGAGGCTTGTGTTACGTGAAGTCCTCAGGGATCTATCTTGGGACCTCTTCTTTTTTCTCTCTTCATTAATGATATAACTTCTGCTATACAACACTATCACTTATACGCTGACGTAATACTCGTATAGTTATACCAACATTTCTCTACAATTTAATCCGATATAACTGTATCAAAAATGAACCACGGTATTGTAGTAATCACTTTTTTGGAAAAACGATATGGACTCAAACTGAAAAACAGCAAGATGTTACTTGGTTTTACTATGAACAGAACATTAAGTTGGACGGACCAAGTTAATGTGGCATGTCGCAAGGTTTTTGCTGGTATCATTTTATGAGCATGTCCCAGCTGAAGGATGTCATACCTCACAATGATAAACGGTTCTCCGTTATTTATAATTGGGTGAACTTTGACAGCCAAAGACTAGTTCGATTTGTAATTAAATTTTCAAACTGTTTAATAATTTTTAAATTTTATGTGCGACTTAAAAATTTGTCGGTAAAAATATTTAAAAGACCGCCGCTTTTTGACATTATATCATATTGTAAAAGTAATGAAATCTAATAACAGTCCATACTATGATAAACCTTTAGCCCAATGTGAGCGTATAAAACATCAGCGGTTTTTATGTTACAATAATTTCTTAAAAATACATATACAGACAGACTGAGAGAAAATACACATACAGACAGACTGAGGGAAAATCACATACAGACAGACTGAGGGAAAATACACATACAGACAGACTAAAGGGAAAATACACATACAGACAGACTGAGGGAAAATACACATACAGACAGACTGAGGGAAAATCACATACAGACAGACTGAGGGAAAATACACATACAGACAGACTAAAGGGAAAATACACATACAGACAGACTGAGGGAAAATACACATACAGACAGACTGAGAGAAAATACACATACAGACAGACTGAGGGAAAATCACATACAGACAGACTGAGGGAAAATACACATACAGACAGACTAAAGGGAAAATACACATACAGACAGACTGAGGGAAAATACACATACAGACAGGCTGAGGGAAAATACACATACAGACAGACTAAAGGGAAAATACACATACAGACAGACTGAGGGAAAATACATATACAGACAGACTGAGAGAAAATACACATACAGACAGACTGAGGGAAAATACATATACAGACAGACTGAGAGAAAATACACATACAGACAGACTGAGGGAAAATACACATACAGACAGACTAAAGGGAAAATACACATACAGACAGACTAAAGGGAAAATACACATACAGACAGACTGAGAGAAAATACACATACAGACAGACTGAGGGAAAATCACATACAGACAGACTGAGGGAAAATACACATACAGACAGACTAAAGGGAAAATACACATACAGACAGACTGAGGGAAAATACACATACAGACAGGCTGAGGGAAAATACACATACAGACAGACTGAGAGAAAATACACATACAGACAGACTGAGGGAAAATACACAAACAGACAGACTGAGCGAAAATACACATACAGACAGACTGAGGGAAAATACACATACAGACAGACTGAGGGAAAATACACATACAGACAGACTGAGGGAAAATACACATACAGACAGACTGAGAGAAAATACACATACAGACAGACTGAGGGAAAATACACATACAGACAGACTGAGGGAAAATACACATACAGACAGACTGAGGGAAAATACACATACAGACAGACTGAGGGAAAATACACATACAGACAGACTGAGAAAAAATACACATACAGACAGACTGAGGGAAAATAAAAATGTCAGAACCTATTTTTTGTGGGAAATGTTTTTTTCATATTTTGACTGTTAGTTTGGTGATATAGTTTAAATGAACCATAACAATATTTTAACTGAGTTTTGTTTATAAAAACAAAAAACAACACGCAAAAGGACAAAAAAAGTTGTAAAAATCTTCATAGTTTATCAGTATAGGTAGATTTTTTTTAGTGATACCAACATAACAACTGAGTTATTAATTTTTAGTTTTTAAGACACAAGTTTTTAGAGATAAGGGCGAATATGAGGGTCGAATGAGTGTGATGAGTGTAGATTATCGAGTGTAGTCATTGTTACTAAGGTTGACTGTTCCTTAGAAAGATCCATAAGCCCAATAACCAGAGCAACTAATCTGGAATCTTGTTGGATTCCTTATTTTTAATATTAAAATCTAGAATATTAATTGCAATCATAAATACGATTGGATTTGTTAGTATTAAATTATTAAATATAAATAAAGGACTATGATATGATAAAATAGCTACCGTAATAAGAATAATGAATAACTAATAAAATAACTTACAACTATTATTAAAAAACAATTAAATAATATAGTAAAATTACAAAATTACGTTACATTACAAAGTAAACCAAATACAAACAACGAACCAAACAACTATACATTACTGATACAATTATCATTAAATATATAAGTATACAGGGTTAGACAAAAGTCTGGATTATATTTATTAATTTAAAAACCATTGAGAGAAATGTAATGAAACTTTGCAGTTATGTACATTTCCCTATACCAAATATTTATACATATTATACTAGTTTTTTTCATAGCCAAGTGATTGCCCATGAAGGAAGTCTTAAAAATTGTAAAAGTTAGCTTTCCTCGAGTTATAACTCATTTTAAAGGTTTTTGCTTTTAAAACACAAGAGTGCAAACCTGAGGTCAATAGGATGACTCAGTCAGAAAATACAGCCACTCAAAGAATTTAATGTCAGTGTTGGGCAAAATTCTGGAATGTATTTATTAATTTTAAAACTGTTAAAAGAAAAGTAATGAAACCTTTTAGTTATGTACATATAACTATACCAAGCATATGGACATATTTTACTTGTTTTTTGCAGATCCAAGGGATGGCCCATGAAGGAAGTCTTCAAAATTTTAAATATTAGCCTACCTTGAGTTATACCTCATTTTAAAGGCTTCGTTTTGTAACAATTGTTAATTGTTTCATTATAATTAAATAAGAAAATTGTATGTAGAAAATGTTAAATATTGTAAGAACTGAGAGGTTTAAGTGTTTGGTTCTTTTACCAAAAGTTTTCGATATAAATTCTCCAAGTTTTGAGAAAAATTCAGAATCTTCCCCTTTCAAATAAAAAAGTAGTTTTTTCCTTATAAATTAGCTAAATAACCAGTATTTTCACGTCTGTTAATTTCCTGTCAATTTCATGCGACATGTTTTCTGAAGTCAACATGTTTGGTGAGCCTTACCTGTTCAGTTGTCCTGGTTTAGAGGGTTCTAATTGGTTGATTTAGCTTCTTGAGTCAAGAGGGGGTAAGTCCGTTGGTGGAAGGGTTGCGAGCTTTCCGGCAGAGTTTGACGAAATCTTTTAGTGAGTGACCACGTGCGATCTTCACGGCGATTTTTAACCGTTCGGTGTTCTTTTTCCGGTACGGCAATTATCTTGTTCGCGTGTGAGTGAGAGGGTGTATGCCGGTCGAGCTTTGTTGTGGTCACGTTTGGGATTTAAACCTCCAGGACAGCTACGTAAGTAATTTTTTACAAGTTTTCTTTAGTTAGGTTTTTCAGTAGGGTTTCAGTAGATAGGGTAAGATCCACCAAGCATGCGCAGTTAAACTTGTTTCTGGTTTGAAGTCACTCTTCTAGTGACAGTTTTTAAAGTGTTTTGATTTTCTTGGTTTTGCTTTTAAACTTTGTAAGAAAAAGGAATAATGTTTCAAGTCACTAAAAGCTGGTTATTACTTTTGGTTCCAGATCTCCCGGAGGCAATTTGCAATGTAAACAATTTTCAATTTAAAGAATTTAAAGAATTTTAAGGCAATTTTAAAGCAATTTTCAATTTTTAAACAATTTGCAATTTAAACAATTTCTAATTTAATGAATTTTAAAGCAATTTATTACAATTTTGAATTTTGAAATTTAGTTTAAAGAAATTTATTGAAAAAGTTAAATTAATAAAAAAGGTTCTGGTCTGAAGATATTTAATTTATTATTTTGGAAGAGTTGTTTTAATTTATTTATGTTCCATTGAGTCAATAAAAGAAGAGATTTTTATTTTCGTTTTTATTATTATTTTAAGAAGAAACCAAATTTTATATTTTGAAGTAATTTATAAGAAGAAAAATAAAGAAAAATTTTTATCATTCAAGAAGTTTTATTTTAATCTCTCATTTAAGTTGTTCAACATATCAAAAATAAACAGTAGCTTTAATTAAGGCTACAGTTTGTACAATATAAAAGTGCAAATATGAGGTCAGAAGGATGACCCATTCACAAAATACAGCGATTCAAAGAATTTAATATCATTTTACAAATTCTTCTCAGTTATACGGCTATTTATTTCACAGTTTCAGGTCCCTGTTGCTGATTATGTTGTTAATTGTTAACAATCGTAACAAACGACTGCGTTATAAAAATTTATGCTATTTAACTAAGATAAAAATAAGAAAATTGTATTAAAACACTTTTGACAGTAGGTTTACTTAAAATAGTCTATGAATATTATAATAAACATTTGTAACTTATTTCTTGTGAAATTTAATTTCTCATATTCAGTAGATAAATTATAGCTCTACACAGCAATTGATAATAACTATCTTACCTTTGTCTTAAGCAGTGTCAGTTATATGATATTAAATTCTTTGAGAGGCTGTATTTTCTAACTGAGTCATCCTTTTTAACTCAGGTTTGCACGCTTGTGTTTTACAAACCAAGGCCTTGAAAATGAGGTATAACTCGCAAGTATAATATGTCTAAAAGTTTGTTTTAGGGACATGTACAATTTGTACATAGCTGTAAAATTTCCTTACATTTTTGTAACATTTTTGAAGTTAATAATTATATTACAGACTCTTGCCCAACCCTGTATAATTTTATATATAACAATTAGTTTATCTAATTATTAACGTAGCAAAATGTTTAATTTTCGAGTAAAATGGCAGTTTTTAATTCAAGAAAAGTAGATAATGTTAAAAGAAGTGGGTGCAGATATTGAATAGAATCTTACTAAGAACTCAGTTGTACTGTATTAGCAAATATCCCGAGAATCAATTGATTTTAACAATCGAGTAGGCTACTTGATCCACTTTGAAGAATCGAGTAGTATAAGTTCACTCACAAAAAAAGTCTTGTTTAAATCATTTACATAGAAATATAAACAAAACTATGTGGCAATAGTACTTCGAAAATGATAATAATCAGCTGTTATTAGGTACATTTTACAGCAGGAAGATCCTTGTTAAGGATGGTAAGGATTTAGCCTAATTATTATTTCCACGTCCTTCGTAGAATCTTGCAAAATTCGAATAAGTGTAATTGGATTCGAAAATCTTGCATCATTCTGAAAACAGGATGAAGTCTAGGCTATGCAAGTCGGCACTGGTGGCGCAGTGCTGTAACCCAGCTACTTGGGAGCAAAGTGTTTGGGAGATTGTAGGCGATAGGTTGGATGATCGGTCCTCTTAATACCAACATGGCGTCCGCTCAATGGTTGCTATCGGCGTGGACACTACTAGAGAATAGAGGTCTGGGGTGTCCATGTTGGGTGGTAATCATTATACGGATGTTGTATGGGGGAGATAACTGAGTATCAGGCTTGTCAATCAGCTGAAAATCAGACCAGCACTACGTGGTTCGGATTCCACGTAAAGCTGTAGGTCCCTTAGTTGCCCTGGC
The DNA here is from genome assembly GCA_035578905.1 of Stictocephala bisonia. Taxonomy (NCBI): domain Eukaryota; kingdom Metazoa; phylum Arthropoda; class Insecta; order Hemiptera; family Membracidae; genus Stictocephala; species Stictocephala bisonia. The sequence continues at coordinate 51,628 of JAQJVL010000508.1, read as the reverse complement.
TGTTGGGATATTAATAAATTGCCCTTTCTGAGGAACAGTTGAACTCAGTTAGTAACCAGACTACATTCATCCACACTCATCCTACACTCATATAATCATTTATATTCGCCTCAAAATGCCAACAACGTTGTGTCGGCGTCTCATATGTAAGAATAAGAATAAGAATAAGAATTCTCTTCTTTAGTGATAGTGTGATATGTTCACAGGGGGATATAATTATTCTCACCTCCTAATATCGCAGTGTTGTAACCCTGCTACTCAGGGACAAGGTAACATTGTGCAGATTGTAGAACCAAAGAGTACAGTTCTATAATCTTTCCTTCTACGCTCGGTCGTCTTTCTGCCCACCTGGCATTCGCTCAACGGTTTCACTTTGTGTGCATACTTCTAGGATGTCTGGGGTGTCCATACTGGGTGGTAGCAGAGAAAAAAGAGACTACATGCCAGTGTTAGTAGAAATCACCTAAAAGATTTCACGATGAAAACCAAATTAGCATATGTAATATTTACGTTTTTGTATCAACTGTTTGAAATAAATTGTTCAATTAAATTAATGCCAATCTTACTCTTATAGGATAAAAGAAACGTGGAGGGGTTGTTTATACCCCTTAGGAATGGAATTTCGAGAAATCCTTTCTTAGAGGGTCTCTAAGAAAGGATACGAAGTTCCGGAGATTTCGTAATGAGCGAGTAAATCGTTTTTGGATTTAATTTATTTCACATGACTTTTGGAATTTTTTCCAATTATCCATCACAACTTTTATACATTTTAAGTTAATAAATGTAAGCTAACAAGAAACACATTCTATGTATATAATAGTTAATTAATTACTAAACAAATAATCTCATAAAATACGTAAACGGAAAGACGTTTTTTGTGACGTCGATTGTAAAGAGTAGAATTATATGTCGCCCACTTCCAGTAATTGGAGTGTTTGGTCATTCCCAGAAAATGTTTTTAAAGAGAGTTTCAATAGTCTAGCAAAGTTAGTGTTTTTTTGTATATTTTAAGTAATGCATTATCGTTTAAAAACAAATGACCAAATTACAAAAACAATTAATTTAAATAATAGAATGATTCAAATTTAAAAACTTCAAAAAGTCACCCTAAAACGTTTTTCAATGAAGAGAGCTGTTTAACTTATTTATGAAAAGATATTTTAGAGTAAAACGAGTATTTATGTACTATATATTTTTTTAAAGATATAAAATAAGATTGTTTTAAAAGAATACAATAATACACGAACTACTTGCGGTAAATAGCCATATAATTCAAAACATTAACATTGATTACAAGACCGGTATTTAATAAGCGCCTTCAAACCCTAAAGGCAATCTCAATACTGTGTAGTACTTATTTTGCGGGCCCTCTTTTCAGGCGCGCATAGTTTAATAATTGTGATGCGACATATGATCAATGATATCATTTTAAACTTACAAAGTCATAATTACTTTAACAGAAATATATTTTTAAATATTATTATCTTTTTTGTATAATAATTTATGCTGGCTGTACGGATTTTAACGTTATTTCAATTATACATCTATATTTTTACTCACTGCAAATTCATCCATGGAAATTTTATTTATAGTTGTGGTCGTTTTGTTTATTATATTGTTGTTATTACAAACGTACTAACACAATTAACAATTGCCCTCCTGGCCTTTTACTAGTCTAACCTGTCACATCGATGGATTCAATTGGGTTTACCAGAAATCATATTTTTTCACTAACAATCTATAAAATTATAAGATGGCTATTTTTTTTTGATTAGATATCGATGGATGAAGCTCTGAATGTTGATAATGAAAGAATATCTATGTTTAACTTTTTATTTCCTATTTTCCCCTAAAATAATTCACGTTGTATTATTTTATTGATAAAAAGGTTTTCCCTTTAGCAATTTTGGTCTTCATTTGTCTTTTGCTTTTCAAATTTATCGTTGTAACGTTAATAGAAAAGAAAACTATCTTTAAAAATCTGTGGCAGTTTTAGATTCCAACAAATGTTTATCTTTTTACATCTGTCCTAATAATAACTACCTTTGTCCTTGAGGATTTGTGGGTAATAAATAGCGTTTAGAAATTGAGAACCAATCGTAATCTTTAAAATTAGGTTAAATGCGATCATTAAAACAAATTAAATAATAATATTAAAAATGATACATGCCAAATTAGGAGTTTTTAGTTTAAGGATTTTGTCCGTTATGATAATCGTGTTGTATCACTTGAAATGCCATTTAATGTTCGAAGTGATCTATTGATACTTAAGTTGTTTTTTGGTAGTTGAAACTTTAAAAGCCATTCTTGGTAATTTAAAAGCTCAAAATATCAACTTATGACCCACTATACTGGACCTTTAATAACCATTCAATGATCACTATTATAACTTATTACAGTAATAAACACGAACCGTACAGTTGAAGTAGAACGACATGTTTTAGCCAGCTGACGGTGAAATTGTATGTCTACTAATGGGCTGTCCACCACGTTCTAGCGGTGACTACTTGGCAGTTTGGGAAACGGAATAGAATAATAAAATAAAAAGGATTAGAAATTGAGACGATAGAAAATAGACTAAAAATAATAAAAGAAGAAAAGCAGAAGACATTTGTGATGCTCAGTTTAAGTACAGTCAGTTAAGAGAAAACACGATCACATTCCTGGGAGATTATTTACTCCAATATTACGGAGCACTGACCGACTCGGTTTCATTCTGGCAAAGACCTCTAAAACTGAGCCAAAAGTGGACAGCCGTCATTTGGTTGACGACCAAGACATAACGTCTTTGATGACCAGATGTTGGCACTCTTGCTTTCCTCAGACCTCGAAACAGCTGTGTGTTTAATTTCACTTTACGAAGAAGATCAAATACTATTGCGAGCTGTACCAAAACGCGTTCATTTTTTAAAAAAAGAAATCCTAATCAAAACAAAATATTAAAAGCTCTGAATGAAAGAACATCAATGTTTAACTTTTTATTTCCTATTTTCCCCTAAACTACTTTACGTTGTTTCATTGATTCATTTCATCGATAAACAAGTTCCCCCTTTATCAATTTTGGTCTGTATTCGTAATTTTTATTAAAATTTATAAATTTAAAGTTAATGGAAAAGTCAATGGAAACGAAAAATGTCTTTAAACATCTGTGGCAGTTATAGATTTCAACAAATGTCGTAATAATTTTTACGTTTGTCCTTGAGGATTTGTGGGTAATAAGGGAGAGACTGACAAGGTGCTGGCCCTGACATCTTCTCGACAAACTGAGGAATAAATACTCAACACACTTTCAGCGCACTATTGAACACAGTCTCCATTTTTTTCTTCCCTGTGACATAGCTAAGCCTTCGCTCTCATGAAATATATATCTACAAAAAAAGTAGTGGTACGCTGAAAACAGGTTGGAATTCTTTTTCACACCTATTATTAATGTGATTTTTTAAATCTTTTAACATAAATAATTATAACAATGAATTTATAATGTTATAATCATTCTTAACCATCGAAATCTAATTAAAAATATATATGTAATAGCCATCTTGTAATTTTATAGATTGTAAGTGAAAAAATATGATTTCTGGCATACCCAATTGAATACATTGATGTGACAGGTTAGACCAATTGTAACTATGACAATTGGAGGTCTAGTAGAAGGGCCAGGAGGGCAATTGTTACTTGCGTCAGTACGTTTGTAATAACAGCAATATAATAAACAAAACGACCACAACTACTAAATCGAATTTCCATGGATGAATTTGCAGTAAGTATAATATATTTGGCAGTTATAGATATATTAGAACTAATTTACATCTTTATAAATCTGTAGTAATATTACTACATTTATCCTTAAGGGTTTGGATGGGGAAAGGGGAGGGACAGACAAGGTGCTGCCATCTGCATGGTGAACTGGAGAAACAACTACTCGACACACTAACTAGTCACCCATTTAGCGTACTATTAGATTCGGGGGCACCCGAGGTGCGACATGGACTACCTGAGGGTCATAAATTGGACACTCGAGGTGCGACATGCAGCGAAAGAGAACCCAAAACTAACACTCGAGGTGCGACATGGCGCTTCGGCTAGCAGTGTGGCCGTGTTGGTCTAGCGGCTAATAGTTGATATATTTACAGTGATAAAATTATCTGAAAACTACAGCCATACAATGAGACACATGATTAACGATGATTCAATAATTAATCATCGCTCAATGACAATTTATAGTTTAACTTAAACAAAGAAATTTATTACAATAAAAATGTTTAACGGCGTCAAATTGTTTAAAAATTTGGTTGTTAAAAAAAGGTTAGGTTAGGTTAGGTTAGGTTAGCTAATAATAATCTATTTAGCTATGTAAAGCAGATCGGAGTGTCCAGAAAAAATTATAGTTCTACTACTTTTTATTGAAATAAAAATAATTGTATTTCCGGAAAATATTGATTCCTTTTAAGTGTGAAAGTCTGTATTTAATTACACTAGTTATTGAAATGGTGTGATTATCCTAGTAACGTAGGTCCTATTTTATATATATATATATATATATATATATATATATATATATATATATATATATATTTATTTATTTATGGACACAGAGAGAGAGCGCGTCTACAACCCCGCAACCCTACGCCGGGCTACCTGAGGTGGCATGTCGCACCTCGAGTGCCAGTTTTATGGCCCTTTGGGTCGCTGGGATTAACACAGGTAGTCCATGTCGCACCTCGAGTGCCACCTTAGATTCGACCTCTGTTTCTTTCTTTTCTATGGAGAAAGAACACAAAAAAGAAAGGGTTGACAGAATAAAAATGGGAACAATCTTACTAGATTTCAGAATTTTCACTAAAGTAAAATTATGATACATAAATCAATTTACAGTAGCTCACAGTACTAGCAGACAAGAGTGAAACGCTTTGAAATAGAATTCTTATGTATTATACGTGCAGCCTTTTTGTCAACGCAACTCCTTCCTGCGTTTAATTCTTTTCCATCAAAAGTAAATCAAATAACAGTTAATAACTATAACATTTATAAAATAAATTTGAAAAAAGATTTTGAACAAAACTTTAGTAAAAATTAAAGGACGGAATGGATCGAGGATACAATACAACAAAGGTTAAGGCTCATCTTTTTTATCTCAAGCCCTACCGGGTTACACAGGGGCTGTTTCTGAAGAGAGATTATAATAAATTTAAATATACATATTTATAAATTTTTAAGAAAAAATACCACAGTAACAGTTAATTACATTGAAAGAATAAATAATTGGTTGAATAGTTTAACTTTACATTTTACATTTTATTGATTTTTTTGTGTAATGATTAACCACCACCATATTTAGTATTAATATTTTATTAGTATGCTTAGTACTAAAATTTTAATAAGATTTACACTTTAAACCTACTTACTTTGGAACAGTGGCGTTGGTTCGTTTACTTTTAATATAAAGACTGTATAAAATGTGTCATGGCAGCTAAACAAATAATGCCTTAAGTGTATTGAATGTATTTATTTTAATGCCATCACAAAATAACTTTTAAATTCAATAGAAACTACTAGTTCCATAAGGACCACTGGGAATGGTGAAGTTATTATTTGTACCAGTATCGGTTACAGAGGCAGATAGCCCTTACATACGCCATCGCAGACAACAACCTTTCCTGGAACTGGACAGCAGTTTCCAATGGGTAGATATACTCGTACGTGATGTAGCACTGAAACAGTACATTAAAACTACAATACGTTAAATTACCAATCAGTGTTTATTTGGGTTCTCGGGTAATTGTGAACTTTTGTAGTTCCCATTAGAAGCCACCCACCGTCGCCAGCAGGATTTCGGTGGGATCAGTAACTTTAACAGTTTTTCTTATTTTTGTAACAGGAGTTAGTTAGTAGCCATGACTACATTCGCTCATTTACACTCATCACACTCACTCGAAATCCATATTCGCCTATATATTGACGATCGGCGTCATGAAAATAAATAAATAAATAACTATAAACCTCAACACCCGAATAATATTGTCTAAAAAGAATGATGTTGAACCAATATCTTCGACCTGGATGTCTACACTTTTGTTAGACTTACTCTAATACTTTAATGCCCAAAGTGTTTAAATTACTACTAAATAAAGCATTATTCTCATAATTATTGTAAGCTAATATACTTTTTTTACTATTAAAATATCCATAAATACATGCTGTATATTATGAGAAATGATTAAATGTAGACACAAACTGCTACATGTTGTACGTGTCGTGGTATAAAATTATATTGTGTGGGTTAGGTCAATACACTGTAGACCCTCGACAGTGTAACGACCTGAGACCTGGTTTAATTCTTAGTCTTGATAACATATTCACTTTTGCCACTGAACCTACATAGGACCCCATACAGTTTCGCATTGACCCACCCATACATGTACAGTGGCATTGACCCACCCGCCCGCCCATACACGTACATTAGCATTGATCATTGGTCATATGTAAACAAATATTACCAATGTTACATTGAATACCACTGTAAGTGTATGGGCGGGCGGGTGGGTCAGTACCACTGTACGCCATATCCAAAGCCCATAGTTTGTATGGAGACTGGATATGGGCGAATATGGATTTCGAATGAGTGTAGTCATTGTTACTATCTGAGTTCGACTTAGCTCAGAAGTACTATTTATTAATAGCCCAATAGCCAGGGCAACTATGGGACCTACAGCTTTACGTGGAATCCGAACCAAGTAGTGTTGGTCTGATTTTCAGCTAAATGACACGTCTGACATTCAGTTCTCTTCCCTTCACAACATCTGAACCCTGACTACCATCCAACACGGTTAAAAGCTATTGTTTTAACATACGGTACAAATTATGTTAATTGCAGCAAACAGCACGTGTTGATGAGAAATCTGGAACTCTTACAACTAAGGTTTGTAATGTGCTTTTCTTTGACTATTTCAATTACATTAGTATTAGTTATCTAACTACTAAATGTTTTACTTAATATTAAGATAACTTGTAACTTAGTCAAAACTAGGTAAAATTTATATTACTACGTAGTTCATTATTGGCACAACAGTTCATAAATAAATAATTGTTGGCAAGTCCTTTCACACACAGTAATTTCTGTTATCAGTAAGCGTCTTATTGGTTTTACGATGCATCTTTATTGTACAAGACATGAAACATATAATTTTTCATGGCGTATTGCGCAAACGTACAATTAAATTGATCCTCCAATTTATTTACTGTATCAAATTTTTAGCGTTTGTTTATTAGTTCAGTTAAAACATTTGTATCGTGAGAGGCATTGCTTTTTTCGTAATATTGACACAAACTATAAAATGCACCTCACTTAACTTTAATTTTATCACCCAACTATTAGTGGAAAATAGTTTTATTTCCATAAATATTTTAAAACTTACACAGTTCTTACAGACATTAACATGAAACAGGATAGTTACGTTTTTAGTCTAGTTTATATTCTGGAAAAGAAAATAAATATATTCTGTACAGAAATTAATGTTAATATAGAACGCCAATAAGACAAAATGAAAGTCTGAAAACACTAAAATCTTATGTTTGTTTATGCAACAACCAAAAGTAAATGAATTTTACCTTATTGCATATATACAAAACATTTATTAATGACATGCATTTATTTGTAAATCTATATTTTATTTTAATAATTAATATTTTAACATAAATAATGAATTAAACTTTCATATAAGTTAATTTTTAGTTAATTTATATACAATATATTTCAAAAGTGATTTCTTATAGTATTAATTTAATTGTTTTTAATATTTTCAAGAAAACCCCCACAGCAAGAAAAAAGTAAGCTGTTGAATATACTTACACAACTATTTTTTATTAATATACAATATGAGAAGTCATTTACAGTTGAGTGCTGTTTAGCACTTGATTTATATTTAGTGGTCCACACTTAATAAAACCAATCTTTGTTTCATAATACATTGTCATTGCAGATTAGTTGAAAGATAAACACTTATAATTTCTATTGTATGAATTGGTCTAGTTTGGTTTTTGTATTATGTAAAGCCGTCACTATAAATTATTGTTGTTAACTAGTTTTGAATACTTAGGTAATATAGGTTGTCATGTAAGGTCTGGCTTCTTAATAAGTTTATACTGTAATGTATAGAAAACTTAGTAATACAGCATTAAAAAAGTGCAAAATACGTTTAATATTATTATTTAAGTTAACCATTATCATATTAAAAATGACTTACAGGTTGTCCTATAAGCTGGCAGCATGTTACAACAGTAACAAACAATGCTAACAAAAATACTCGAAAGGTAAAAAATAACAAGGAATGGCTCGACATGTTCAGCTGTTATTTCACAAGACTGTTAAACAAGATCTAGTCGTGTTAATTAAACAGTGCAAAGTTTTGGTACATCAATTAAGAAAAGTTAGTAAATTGCTATTTTACTATCACAGACAATAAACTACGACAAAGTTAGTCGTCATGAGCTAAATTACATCTGCGATAGACACGGTGATTAAAATTCATTTACGTTTCGGCCGTAAATTTTACGGCTTCAAAATAAAAATGCCAATTCCCTATCTCCTTCATATTTTCGACCCAAAAATATACTTCCTGCTCTGTCTAAATGTCTTGAAAGAGTACTTCATCAGTACTTTTGTAGTTAATTGGAGAGAGTAAATTGATTTCCAGTAATCAGCATGGTATTCGCTTTAATCATAATACTAGTACTGATCTGTTAAAAATGGCTGAAGACATCCGTCAAACCATGGGCTGTAAACAGCTTACATTTGTAACTCTTTTTTTGGCTGTGTTTCTAATCCTTTCCTCACAATTAAGTTGAAAAACTATTGTTTTTCTGTTAGTTGAGTTTATTGGGTTCAGTCTTACATGTAAGGCCGTCGGAATGGAGAGTCGGCCTGGAGGTTTGCGTTACGTGGAGTTACCCAGGGATCTGTTTTGGGACCTCTTTTTTTTCTCTTCAGATTAATGCCTATACTTCTGCTACGCAACAATGAATCCGACATAACTGTATCAAACATGAACCAACTGATGTAGCAATCACTACTTGGGGAAAACAACAATAAGATCTTACTATGAGCAGAACATTAAGTTGAACTGACCAAGCTACAGTGACATGTCGCAGACTGTTTGCTGGTATCCACAGTTTGAAGTGGTTGCTTCCTGTTCTCCAAAAGTGATGTTGGATATTTTGCTGCACTTAAACTACAGTGACATCGTTATCAATGATATGACTGTTAGGCTCTTCGACAAACTTTAATTAGCAAAAATTTGCTGCAATAATTTATTTTTAACCTTCGATATGAGGATCATGTTACACTAATTGTTTCGACAAAATTGAAGTTCTATTTTGAAGTTGAATCAGCTTAGAGAGTATCACATACTTACCATTCTTCGTATATTTTTAAATAGTAGAACTTCAAGCTAGAATGTTCAAGCGTTTCAAATTCATTTCTGAAATTAGAACTAGAGAAACTTATCAGAGAGCCTTTTTACTATCAGTTCCAATTCATCGCACTGTTACGTCCAATAGATATTTCACTGCATCTCTTCGCCGATTATGGAATATGCTTGGTGATAATATCAAATTTATAGGTGAGGGGCCTCATGTAGGTTAAGGGGCTTAAAAATTATTGCAAAATAAAATCCAACAAAAATATAATTAACTAACACGTAAAATAATTTTTGTTTAACATATTTTCCATCTAAAGTAAATTCAATAACATTAAATAACTATACAATGTATAAATACACATTGAAAAAAATACTTTGAACAAAACTTTAGTAAAAATCCTAGGACAAGATGGATTGAGGATACAATTTGAAAAGGTTTCAGGGTCACCTCTTTATCTCAAGCCCTACCGGGGTATATTGCCAGCTGCTTTGAATGTGACGCAGGGGCTGTTTAGAAGAGATTATATTAAATTAAAATATATACGATGATAAAAAATGTTTAAGAACCAAAATCAAACTACTCGTTATTACGCAATAGTGAACAGTCAGTGAAATTTAGTTAAACTTTAAATTGTAGATTTTAATAACTTTTCGGTGTAATATTTTACCACCCCCTCGAACTATCTTGTTAGTATACTTAATACTAAAGTGGTTATGTAATTAAATCTCAACGAGACTTACTTTTACACATTGGGTGCTTATTCTTTTACTTCTTTTACACAGATAGTATAAAAATTGTCAGGGCAACATAACAAGAAATGTCTTAAGTGTATTAAATGTATTTATTTACCATCACCAAATCAATTTTAAAATCAATAAAAACTGTTAGTTCCGTAAGAATTGGAAGTGGTGAAGTTTTCGTTAGTTTAAAACCTCTCGGGGCAGTGGCGTGAGTAGACAAATACCAGCCTCACAGGCAACTCCGATTCCAAGAACTGGACAGCAGTTCTCTGTGACATGGCACTGAAACAATAAATTAAAACTACAATAGGTTAAATTAACAATCGGAGTTTTATTGTTCACTTGTAGCAGATTACTGAAGTAACTGTAAACATCAAAGGTCCGACAATATTGTTAAACAAGAATGATGTTGTTAGACTTATCACACTATGTTAATGTCCAATATGTGTAAATAACTAATAATTCAAGCATGATTTTCCTCCGAATGATTATCATAAGCAAATTACATTTTATCATTAAAAGACCCATGAATACATAATTTATATTACGAGAAATTAATAAATTAAGATACAAATTTCAACATTTACAATAAAATAGCACTCAGCATGACTTGATAAGGATGCACGATTCACTACAACTAAAATTTGTAAATGTTTTAATTAGTCTACAAGCTAGGGATACTAATACAGTATAATAAATGGAGTAATAATTTGAATAACGTTTGTAATATGTTCACCTTTGACTATTTCAGGTATACGATATTATTAAATTTGTAAACTACTAAACGTTTTAGTTGATATTAGAACACCGCATTACTTTGGCAAACTAGGTAAGTTTTGTATTACGTAGTTCATTATTGGTACAACCGTTAATTAATAAATAGTTATTGGTGAGTCCATTCACACACAGTAGTTTCTACTATCTAGAAAGCGTCTAATTGATTTATGTTTTCTCCAGTGCAACTTAATTGTACACCAAAGAAAACAAATAAACTTTTCATGACACACACACAAAACATTAGATATAACTTTCAATTTATTTACTGTAACATTTTTCTAGCGCTGGCTTTTTTAGAGCAGATACAAAACCTGGACCGTGAGTAAGAGGCATTAATGTTTTGTAATATTGACAGTAACTATAAAATATAATAAAAAATATAAAATGCATAGCACTTAACTTTTAATTTTAACAACTATTAATGAAAAATATTATTTTAAAAGCTTACACAGTTCTTACCTACACTAATGTGAAATGTTATAGTTACCTCTTTTGCAAGTTTATATTCCACAAAAAGAAAACTTAATAAATCCAAAACAACAACTAACGTTAATGTAGAACGCCGATAGAAGAAAGTATGATTGAAAAAAACAGAAAAGTGACATTTGTTAATGAAATAATAAAGGATAAACAAAAAACATACAATGATTTACTGTATTCCATATATACATGAAAACTAATTAATCAGATTCATTTGTTTATAAATATCTATTTTAACAATTGATATTTTTACTAAAATTATGAATATAATTTTTACATAAGTCGTTTAGTACAAATATTATGACTGAAAAGTGTTACTTTATATTAGGAAATTAATTGCGTTGATACCATTTTTATTACAAAATCCTTAGCAAGAAAATAGTAAGTGCAGACACTAAATATTTTCAATATTACGTAATGAGGGTGATCATATACCATTTTCTTTACCGTTTAACACTTTTATTTATATTTAGTGGTACAGACTTAATAATACCAATGTTTGCTTCATAATATATTAAGTCATTGGCAGATTAGTTGAAATACAGAATACTTATATATGTTTGGATTTATCTGGCACTATTTTTGCACGATGTAAATGTGAAACAGTATTTAGTTTATTCAATTTATCAATGCTGACCATATAAATGCTTTTTAACTACTAGTTTTGAATACTTTTATTTATTTTGAATACTTATTCATTATTCAATTCTAACACACCGATCTTAGAGATATGGGCGAATATGAAGGGCGAATGAGTGTAGATGAACGAGTGTGGTCATTGTGATTATCTGATTTTGACTTAAGCTCAGAAAGGACTATTTATTGATAGCCCAATAGGCTACTAAGGGACCTACAGCTTTACGTGGAATCCGAACCACGTAGTGTTGGTCTGCTTTTCAGCTAACTGACAAGTCTTGACACTCATTTCTCTTCCCTATACAACACCTGAACTTTGCCTACCATTCAACATGGACACCCCAGACTTCTCTAGTAGTGTCCACGTCGGTGGCAACCTTTGAGTAGACGTCGTGTCTTATATAATAACTTAGATGTTATTGCTTGTCATATAAGTGAGGTTTTGTTTCTTAATAAGTAAACATGGGCATATGCAGAAATATGAGTGACGTAGAAATTATAAAATACGTTCAACAATACTAGTGAAGTTTATTTATTCTTATTTTACGTGTTATAAATGACTTACAGTTTCTCCTAAATTCCGGCAGTCGTCGGATGTTACGACAGTAACAAACAACGCTAACAGAAATAATCGCAGATACAAAGAGTGGCTCGACATGTTTAGCTGTTCTCTCACAAGACCTTTAGTGTTGGTATTTAAACCATGCACAGATTTGGTACATTAATTAAGAACAGTTTAGCAATTACTATTTTACTATCACAGATAAAACACTAAAAAGTGTTACATCTCAGATAAATACGGTGTTTAACAAAGCATTTACGTTTTGTTATTTCAGTTTTTATGTTGAGTGATGCAGGGCGTTGCTGCTACGTTTATAGTCACTTACTATATACTGACATGTCGTAACGTAACATTTAGACATTGATTGTGTCATTATGTATTATGCTAAAAGGATTTTCTTTTGTTACGTGCACTTTAAAAAAATTGAGAATTGAATACGCTATATTTTGGCTGTGTTGATAGTTATTTTCAATATACTGACGGAAACTGTTATGCAATTAATAAAAGCCACTGAAGAGATCTCAAACTGGGACTAGAGAGTGCAAGGAAGAGTCATCAGTAAACTGAGATAATGGCACATTGAACACTGTATGACAAGTCATTTACATACGACTTGCATTAAAATCCTTCATGGATCACTAATGCTCACCTTAATTATCCATAATGGCCTTTATCCCATCTTCTAGAGTCAGGTTAGGTTCAGTTACTTGGGTTTCTAACGTTAACTCTAGCGCCGCTCAAGACTGGGGATTACAAATATTTTCAACTTATCGATATATCGAATTATTTCACAGGGTAGTCTTTTTATTCAGTATTTTTTAAAAAATATATTCATATTCAAAGCACATAATCTTTTCATCTCGTACTAAACACACATAAAATTAAATTTATATTCCAATTTATTTACTGTAAAAATTTGTTGCGTTTTTTATTGGTTCGCATAAAAAATTTGTATAGTGAGTAAGAGGCATTACGTTTTTGTAATATTGACAGTAACTATAACATTTAAATACTATTAATTTTCAACAACTAATAATGAAAAATAGTAATTTAATTTTTCGTAAATATTCAAAATCTTGCACAGTTCTTACAGACACTATAATGCGAAATGGTGTAATTGTGTCTTTTGTCTAGTTTATATTAATCCACACACAAAAAAAGTATATTCTGTCCATCAACTAATAATATTGTACAACACATATAAACAAAATGTAAGTGTGAAAAACACTCAAAACTGATGTTTGTTTATGCAACATTTAAAGATAAATGAATTTTACTGCATTGCATGTATACGCAACGTTCATTAATCACTGAATTTGGTTGTTAATACATATATAATAATAACTAATATTTTTACATAAATAAATACAAATCACGCATTAGTTAAGTTTTGTTTATGTATTATATATGAAAATGTTTCCTTATAGAATTAATTTTGTTGTATTTATAGTATTTTTATTTTAAAAAACCATAGCAAAAACAAAAGCTGTTGAATATACTTACCAATGTATTTAGTATTATGTAATAGCAGAGGTCATATATAATTTTGTTTCAAATATTTAACGCTTAAATTAATGTGTATTGAGTGATAAAATCTTAATAAAACCAATTTTTGTTTCATAATAAGTCAAGAAATTGATAGTTTAGTGAACACAAAAAATGTTGCCGACTCCCAGTGCAGCTAGACACTAACGATATATTGTTTTAAGCAATAAACCTATTTATTATTATTATGACGATATTTATGAAAAAAAAAAAAAAAAAAAAAACTAACAAGCAATTACATTAATTTCAAGTGGGTTTAGTTAATATTCTGAAGAAAAAATTTAGTATTTTAGAGACGTTTTACATATTTTTCTGTATTAGTGAATGTGTTAAATTAATTATTTTACATGTTATAAGTGACTTACAGGTTGTCCTATAAGCTGGCAGCATGTTACAACAGTAACAAACAACGCTAACAAAAATAATCAGAGAATTAAAGATAACAAGGAATATACTAACAACAATGTATCCAATATTACGTAATAGGAGAGGTCATGTACAATCTTTTTACTGTTTAACACTTTAATTTATATTGAGTGTTGAGTGTCAATACTACTGTATGTGTATGGTCAATACCACTGTACGTGTATGTGAGGGTGGGTGGGTCAATACCACTGTACGTAAAGGCAGGCGAGTGGGTCAATACCACTGTAGGTGTACGGGCGGGCGGGTGGGTCAATACCAATGTATTTGTAGGGTCAATACCACTGTACGTGTATGTGAGGGTGGGTGGGTCAATACCAATGTACGTGTATGTGAGGGTGGGTGGGTCAATACCACTGTAGGTGTACGGGTGGGCGGGTGGGTCAATACCAATGTATGTGTATGGTCAATACCACTGTACGTGTATGTGAGGATGGGTGGGTCAATACCACTGTACGTGTATGGGTGGGCGGGTGGGTCAATACTACTGTATGTGTATGGTCAATACCACTGCACGTGTATGTGAGGATGGGTGGGTCAATACTAATGTATGTGTATGGTCAATACCACTGCACGTGTATGTGAGGATGGGTGGGTCAATACCAATGTACGTCTAATGGTGGGCAGGTGGGTAAATACCACTATATGTGTATGGTCAATACCACTGTACGTGTATGTGAGGGTGGGTGGATCAATCCCACTGTACGTACGGGCGGGCGTGTGGGTCAATACCACTGTACGTACGGGTGGGCGGGTGGGTCAATACCATTGTACGTACGGGAGGGCGGGTGGGTCAATACCACTGTACGTACGCGCGGGCGTGTGGGCCAATACCACTGTACGTACGGGAGGGCGGGTGGGTCAATACCACTGTACGTACGCGCGGGCGTGTGGGCCAATACCACTGTACGTACGGGAGGGTGGGTGGGTCAAGTTTATGTACTGTGTAAAGCTGGAAGAACATATTTAAATTGTTAATGAATGTGCTAGAGTTGTGCCAAACTGCTGTTTGAAAGAAGCAGCTTAGCTGAAAGCAGTTCCCATCACTAAGCTGCTTATTAAAATCAGTTTCGCTCAGCTACAGCACACATAATGGCACGTTGTTTCTGTATACCGTTGTTGACTGAAAATTGCTTAGCCAGATTTAAACTTGCTTTTAGTTAAATTATAAGATCGAATAGATTGGTTACACATACATATTAAACAGTTACAGCAAATCTACAAAGACAAGGCTATACCATTTCTTGAAGATAGTTTAATAACATGTGTGTATACCTTTCCATTAATAGAACAGTTAATTCAAAGTACATCGTACATAATAACAGTACAAGAGAGCTGCAGACAGCAACTAACGTGGAAAAGCGCTTACTGTTCACGCTGTTAGTCAACCTGCTTTCTGTAACTGTTGGACGGGGATAACTGCTGCCGAAAAGCACGTATTCTCACTCAACTGTTTAGTAGCTGAGCTGCTTACTTTAATAAGCTGCTGCTTCTAAGCTGCTTCAGCTTATTTGGCACATCCCTAATGCTGTCCATAACAAATAATTTTGCGAACCAGTTTTGAATAATTTTGAAAACTTAATTGCTTGCGATGTAAAGTCTTGTTTCTTAATAAGTACATAATGTAAAAAAAATTAGTAATATTAAAAATGTATAAAATACAGTAAACAGTATTAGTGAAGTTAATTATTTTACGTGTTATAAATCACTTGCACTTTGTCCTATAAGCTGGCAGTGGTCGGATGTTAGGACGGTAACAAACAACGCTAACAGAATCGCAGAAACAAGGAATGACTCGACATCTTTAGTTGTTTTTTTCACAAGACCTTTAGTCTTGGTATTTGAACCATGCAAAGATTAGGTACATTAATTACGAACAGTTTGGTAATTACTATTTTACTATCACAAACAATGAACTATAACAAAGATAATTAGCAACAGCTAAAGTACATCTGCGATAGACACGGTGGTTAATTAGGCATTTACGGTTCCTTTGTTTCAGTATTTATGTTGCAATTATGAAAAATGTAACTAAACTGGAGTACTGCAGGGTGTTATTTAATTTTATAAGTCACTTACATAACTGACATATCGAAACCTAACATTAAGAAATAACATTTATGGATTGAATGTTTCTTTAAGGGATTGGCTTCTAAAAAGAGTTCCATTTTTTATAGAGATGCCCTCTTTTTGATATGAAGAGTTAAATAAGCTGTGTTTTGGATGTTTTAAATAGCAATAAGTTTTCTTCGAATCACTAAAGCAAAATGTTACTTTAAATTAATAAAATCTGCCCAAGAGATATTATCCTGGAACCAGACAATGCAAGGAAGTGTCATCAGCAATCTGAGTGATAATGGCACATTGAGAACTACATAGAACAATAGAAAGAGGATCGGATCAAGGCTAGAACCCTGAGGGACACCCCTCGAGATTGACACCTCAGGAGAGAGGAGTCGGCGGACAACCATCTATGTCAATGAGTTCTCTGGATGTGTGAGTGGACCAGTCCACCACCCCCATGATGCCTTAGTACGCAACAGATCGTTTGTTTACTGAGTCAAAAGCCTTTTAATTGTTTACTTAATCAATTAAAAGGCCCACTAAACACTTTCCATTGTCCAGTCCTATCGCAACACGATTCAACCTATTATGGTGTTTATTGTAATTTTATTCTTTGTAAATCCACGTTGATTTACAGATATGCTATTGTGTAACTCTACAACTTATAATATTCAAGGTGGTTTTTTGTCAAAGTAACCTCTCTCTTATTTCTTGACCAGCTTAAATGGTTAAGGTGTCTAAAAATTTGTCTCTGTTCGTACTTGTGCAATAAATATTCCACCTGAAGGGTATTGGAAGCCCTCAAAGTACGTTTTTCGGCTATAAGAAATAACATGGAGAGTGATTAAAATGAATCGAAATGTAACATCTTTTCAAATGTAACTAATGATTTTAAAAGGTTATAACAGCTGTTGGAATGTAAACAAAGGTGTTAGTAATATTGAGGAGGTTAGATCTTTGATAACGTTAAACCAGGGAAGGTTGTAAGCATGGTTTTATTGACATTCGATTGTTGGGCTTTATTTATTTATCTAATTAATCATCAGCTGTTACACAAAAACAAATGCAATGAACATGTTTGAAGTAGGCTAAATAATATCACCTATGTATCTGTATCATTTGATCTATTTACTTAGTTTGCTACTTGTCGAGGACATATTTATTTTACTTTTGCCTTTTTATATCAAATATATCTGGATAAATGGCAATAAATATTCTTGATTGGGTGTTTGTACTAATAAATAGGTAGTATCGCAAGTAATGTGAGTGAGATACTGTAAATAAATTTAATTTTGTGATCTTACGCAATACAGTTAATCTACTATTATTTGTAGATTAAAAGTCATAGGTCGAGCGCAGCGAATGACGGGGTTGACGTACGAAGCGTGCAGGGGCGTCCCCTCGTTAATTTTTAATTGATTATATTTTTTTAATCAAAGTCAATCAAGTCAAACTGACAGTTTATAGATCACAGTTGTTAAATTTTTGCTGTTAGTTTGTACATGAAATCAAACAAATACGTTATGTTTTCGCTTTTTTTATCTGCTGTCTGAATTAAATTATTAAATTAATAGCTTTTAGAGACCACTTATAACCATCAGGAGTGTAATTTTGATAAATACTTTCGCAGTAGGCCTCTATGATACTAATGCTAATTTCTCCCAAAATTTCGTGTGAATCCATTCGGTGGTTCCGTAGATTTCGTGCAGTGCTTGTTATTTCGTGCAGTGCTTGTTATTTCGTGCAGTGCTTGTTATTTCGTGCAGTGCTTGTTATTTCGTGCAGTGCTTGTTATTTCGTGCAGTGCTTGTTATTTCGTGCAGTGCTTGTTATTTCGTGCAGTGCTTGTTATTTCGTGCAGTGCTTGTTATTTCGTGCAGTGCTTGTTATTTCGTGCAGTGCTTGTTATTTCGTGCAGTGCTTGTTATTTCGTGCAGTGCTTGTTATTTCGTGCAGTGCTTGTTATTTCGTGCAGTGCTTGTTATTTCGTGCAGTGCTTGTTATTTCGTGCAGTGCTTGTTATTTCGTGCAGTGCTTGTTATTTCGTGCAGTGCTTGTTATTTCGTGCAGTGCTTGTTATTTCGTGCAGTGCTTGTTATTTCGTGCAGTGCTTGTTATTTCGTGCAGTGCTTGTTATTTCGTGCAGTGCTTGTTATTTCGTGCAGTGCTTGTTATTTCGTGCAGTGCTTGTTATTTCGTGCAGTGCTTGTTATTTCGTGCAGTGCTTGTTATTTCGTGCAGTGCTTGTTATTTCGTGCAGTGCTTGTTATTTCATCTTTCTATATAAAGGCGCCTTATCATTAAACTTTCTTCCATCAAATATATGATCATTTGTAATAGGTTGTTGTCAACATAATTCACTTGACTTTTTTTATTTAAACCATTTTTATCTTAATCAATGTGTGAAAAGATATTTATAAGAAAAACCAAAGGGGATATACATTGCACACAAAATATGCACAAGTAATTACAAATGTTGATTTTATCACAAGCTCTATAAACATTATAAAAACAGTATTAAACGTGTATGGGTTTATATGTATGTAATGTGTGTATATAAATTTATATATTCTATTTAACTATAGTAACAATAATAATTGAATAGTCAATCATTTATTTATCGTCGTTAATTTTTGGTATTAAAGACAATTTATCGGTATCAATCCAGTAATGTGTTCACCAAAACATAACAAATATAAAAATGTACTGTGCTTAATCTATAATAAAAATTTAAAATAAAATTATTTTTTACTAAACATTCACAAAATGAATCCTCAATTCTTGTCATAAGTATTACAACCAAGGTATAACGCTGAGAATTGAAGATAGATATTAAGGATGAATGGTAAATAATTTATTTTATTTTTAATTGTGGTCTAATTGATTGATATAGTGAGGTACATATCGAACAATTGTTGTTCAATTTCTTGTTGTTTAGTACAATTTTAAGTAAATAACAAAACCATAGACATAGTCCGGCGGGAATGACGCAACAATGCTCTGAGTGAATGGATCAATAACTCTAGCAACAGGAGGTCACAGCAAACACAAGGTTCTGGGGAACTACATTGCTGTGGTCCCTCTTTACGCAAGGAAGGGCCATCCCTTTCTCGTGACCCACGACTCAGTTATGTGGCGTGAGTTAGGGCCATTGATGTGGATTGTGGGGTAACTGGATCAATAACTCTATAGCAACAGGCGGTCACAGCAAACACAAGGTTCTGGCGAACTACATTGCTGTGGTCCCCCTTTACAGAAGGAAGGGCCATCCCTTTCTCGTGACCCACAACTCAGTTATGGGGCGTGAGTCAGGGCCATTGATGTGGATTGTGGGGTAACTGGATCAATAACTCTAGCAACAGGCGGTCACAGCAAACACAAGGTTCTGGGGAACTACATTGCTGTGGTCCCTCTTTACAGAAGGAAGGGCCATCCCTTTCTCGTGACCCACAACTCAGTTATGGGGCGTGAGTCAGGGCTATTGATGTTGATTGTGGGGTAACTGGATCAATAACTGTAGCAACAGGCAGTCACAGCGAACACAAGGTTCTGGAGAACTACATTGCTGTGGTCCCTCTTTACAGAAGGAAGGGCCATCCCTTTCTCGTGACCCACGACTCAGTTATGTGGCGTGAGTTAGGGCCATTGATGTGGATTGTGAGGTAACTGGATCAATAACTCTAGCAACAGGCGGTCACAGCAAACACAAGGTTCTGGGGAACTACATTGCTGTGGTCCCTCTTTACGCAAGGAAGGGCCATCCCTTTCTCGTGACCCACGACTCAGTTATGTGGCGTGAGTTAGGGCCATTGATGTGGATTGTGGGGTAACTGGATCAATAACTCTAGCAACAGGCGGTCACAGCAAACACAAGGTTCTGGGGAACTACATTGCTGTGGTCCCTCTTTACGCAAGGAAGGGCCATCCCTTTCTCGTGACCCACGACTCAGTTATGTGGCGTGAGTTAGGGCCATTGATGTGGATTGTGGGGTAACTGGATCAATAACTCTAGCAACAGGCGGTCACAGCAAACACAAGGTTCTGGGGAACTACATTGCTGTGGTCCCTCTTTACAGAAGGAAGGGCCATCCCTTTCTCGTGACCCACGACTCAGATATGTGGCGTGAGTCAGGGCTATTGATGTGGATTGTGGAGTAACTGGATCAATAATTGTAGCAAAAGGCGGTCACAGCGAACACAAGGTTCTGGGGAACTATAATGCTATGGTCCTCTTTGTAAGACGGGAGTGTAATTTATCGCGAGACCGCTGATGATATTTCTTCCTAGAGAGAGTTGTTGCAATGTCAGAGGATGTGGGATCAGCCATGTGACGTCATTAGAGGGGCAAGGTGTGCAGCGGTGTGTGTGTGAGTGAGCACGTGGTCCAGCCGTTTGCGGTGCGCACGCGACATCAGGCACGCCACGTCTCTTCTATGAAGTGCTTGGAAGTGTAGTGTGGGTTTATTCTTGGAAAAGTTGTAAATGGACCATATAGTAATTTTGTATCCAAAATAAACATCCAAGTTATTTACACTTATATAATTCGTTCGTCGTTTTGTATCAACTAAGTGTATTAGTAAAATAGTTTTTTGATTAGCATAATACGTGTTGGTACATATACAATACAAGTAAACGTCGCACAACACACATATATTACAATATAAGCACAAAATGCACAAATACCATAATATCTCTGCATTTTGTACTTGTATTGTAATATATTTGTGCATTTTGTGTTTATATTGTAATAAATTTGTGTTGTGTGACGTTTACTTGTACTGTATTAGTAAAACGAACCATTTTACTAACTAATATCACTCATTCATACCTACCAGAATATTGAGGTGCTATTTTTTTCATCCACCATTCGGAGATTCGAACGCTAGAATGAGAGCTCTGAAGGCAAGTAGGGTACCAATTAGCTAACGGACCATTAAAATTTATTGTTTTATGTTATTATTAAGCACGTTAGCGGAGGAAATGTGCCGGTTTCAGTAAGGTTATGTTTTGTTAGGATAAGGCTGAGTTGGGTGTTGATAGGTTAGGTTTGGTTACACTAAGTTAGGTTTGGATTTGTAAGGTTAGGTATTTCTACTTAGGTTAATCTAACATAACCTAACCAAACCGACCGTAACCTAACCTATCAATACCCAAACTAGCCCTATCCTAACAGATAAATCAGCACGTTTCCTGTCGCTAACGTGCTTGATTAATGGTTCGATTGAAAAAAACCTTGTCATATTCGTAATAAGGACAACATTCCGCACAGTTTGAAAACCTACATCACTATAATTACGCAAAAAATATTGTTCCGTTTTTCGTCATTTTTGTAAAGAATATCCCAGCTTTTCTGCTAGAAAAAAACCGATTATATTCTTGTTTATTCACCATGTATCTGTTATAAAATGTTCAGCCAAAAAATAGGCCGTTAACGAGTTGCGTGCGATCCTACCTCTGCGTTAATTGGGGTGTCCCGGGGAGGACCCGAACCAGTGCTCGAGTTGCGCGCAATGCCGATCTCAGGTAAGCCGTCCAGTTTTGGCCGCTCAAAAATACAACTTAGACTACATGCTGTGCAAAAGAAATATTTTACGTAAATATCACAAATACCCAGAATTGTCACTGGTATGATTCCGAATATCACTATCGGAGTGTTACCAAAAAGTAAAAGCCAAGAGTACAAAGTAAAAATCAACATCATTATTAAATGGTACGTTTATTTAAATAAATATTATTTGTTGCTGGTGCATGATTACGTAAATCAACCAGTTTGGAAAGTATACTTCCTCTGTCAAACGTATACATATTTTGCTACATAACTTTTAACTTTACACCTCCAGTTTTCTTAGTTTGTATACATAATTTCCCTACCAAAACTGTATTTGTTGCCAAAATCTACAAAAGGTTTCACCTTTTCCCTAATAATGTTTTCTATGGCAAATTAAAATAAAAAAAAAAATTACGTTTACAAAAGATTAAGTAACAAAATAAAAAATAAATAAAACAATTTAAACACCTATTAAATACTTCACTTCTCATATACAAAACAGCATACAGCACAATTTAAAATAACCTGTCACCAGAGAATGAGAGTAAACTAACACTCATCTGAGGATGGGGAAGGGTTGAGGTCACGGAATTCCAAAATATACTGAACTTAGATGACATCCCAAGAAGAGTGAGATGATGGTATATGCAAAACAGGAAAAAAGGGCACTGGTAGCTGCTGGCATTCGTAAAACTGTTCACTTATTGATATTTCTAGAGGTTCAATGGTACTTTCAAGGTAATTAAAAATAGCTGTGTATGTAATTCTGTCCAAGTATAATTTAAATGTTATGGTCGTTGTATACAAAACATATTTTAGCCTTTAGTTACCTTATATTACAATGATACATCATTATACAGAGAAAACAAAAAATAGGTAACACTCACTGATGAAAATTATATGCCTAATTATAAGAATTCGTTGTCAAATAAACGCCAGAACAACGACTAATCTCACTATTTTAGTATTAATTTTTAGAATTCATATACAGTACTCTGATTTGTTTTATATTTAGTATATTTATATTTAATTGGTGATATGAAATATTTAGTATTTTATTGAATTCAGGATATAGAAAGTTAGTTTCAGTATGAATATTAATTATTAGAGGTTTGTAAACTGTCGTTGATTGTAAGGCTGCAGGTAGTTGCGCGCAACTCGAGCACGCCCATAAAATTGATAAGGCCCCTGTCCTATATAATTACTCTGTGATAAACTTAATTTGTTATAGAGTTAATTGTATACAAAATTGAATCACATCGCATTGCATGGAAATATGTATCCGAAAAAAATCCACTAGGCCTACAGATAAATGTGTGGGTTTTCGCAAATATGTTTTAAAACAGTATTTGATAAAAATATTTTAATTTTATTATTAACTAGCTGTACCCGCCCGCTTCGCCGGTC
The DNA here is from genome assembly GCA_035578905.1 of Stictocephala bisonia. Lineage (NCBI taxonomy): Eukaryota > Metazoa > Arthropoda > Insecta > Hemiptera > Membracidae > Stictocephala > Stictocephala bisonia. The sequence continues at coordinate 28,029 of JAQJVL010000508.1, read as the reverse complement.
ATAATATTGAGTTTGATTTAGAACCTAATAGCTGAAAGAATTCCAGCATTTTTGCTTCTTCTACCAATATTAGATTTTTTAGGAGGCATGTCATAAAAAGTAAACTGCAAAACAAACAATTATTTATTTTTTATTTTCACGTTTCACCACATGTTTTAATTACCGAGGAAAAAAGGTTAACACCAAATACAGATCACCTGATCAAGTAAAAGTAGTGTGTGCTACACTCTCAAGGTGAAATGTAGAACTACAATAAATCAAAACATATTACAGTACTGTTGTTGTGAGAACTTCAATCTGCTTATGGCATGTGAAACTACATTAAACCACACAGTCATATGTTTTTTGTAAACAATTCAGATTCTCCATTTGAATAACATGGGATCTTCAGGAGCCCGTGGGGCGGGACTCTGTAGACGGATCTGCATCAAACTTCACAGAAACCATTTCAGGAGTATACAGGACAACATCCTAAAGTTTCAAGGTGATCGGTTGGATGGTTTGGCAGCGCATAAACTTCAAACATATATATACAAACATCCTCTTTTATAAATATAGATTAATGTGATAAATATAATAGTCTTGGAATCAGGAAAAATTAAAAAAAAAAACACAGTTTTATATTTCAATGGTCCGTTCCTAAAATATGATCGCGTAACAAGACTTAAAAGTGTCATTTGAAAGGTAAAGAACTGTTATAGTGTAACATAAGTTGACATTAGTAAAACATTTAGCATTTTTGTTTGTTTATAGTTGAATATATGAAATTTTAAATGTCGTTATTAAATTAAAAAACGCATAATAGAAAGTTAAGGTCCACTTGATTGGACCTTTGATAATCACACAGTGTTCACTACATCTCATTGTAATAATAAACACGAACCGTACAGTTGATGTAGATCAGCGTGTTTTAGTCCGCTGACAGTGATATTGTATGGCTACTGTAGGGTTATCGACTTCCCAGCGGTGATTTGGCGGTTTGGGAAACGGCCTAAGATAAAATTGTTTAGGTTCAAAGTTATTGAATCAAACTGAGTCATTTTAATGGTTTTTTTACATGCAATTATGTATATAATCTTAGAAATATGTAGCGTTACCTGGTGGGAAAGAAACGAAGTAATGACGATCAAAATAACGGACGTGACCTAGAGAGTTCAGTGAGCCCTTGCAAGTAACAAAGACTACACAGTTCATCTAGTCATTACACCCATTTGTCCATAACATCCTGTATCTTGTCAGCTTCCCAATTATATACCAATGAATAAACAATCAGGACACTATAAACACTATATCTAGAATAAAATAGAAAAATAATAAATGATATTATTTTTCATTTATTTATATTTAAAATAAAATTTAATATTTTTTGTCTATTAACAACCTGTGAATATTTCAATATTCTTTTCCTTGTCTTTTTTAACTGAAGGCAATTTAGTGTAGCATAGAATTAAGAAATACAGTACAATCTTGATACCATTTAAAGTTTATTATATTAATTTTATTTATTCTTAAGACGCCGATCGTCAAGATATGGGCATGTATGGATGAGTATGATGTGTGTAGATGCACGAATATAATCATTGTTGCAAACTAAGGCCGACTATTCCTTAGGAAAAAAATCATTAATGAAAAATTACAAATGAACTGCGATTTTATTATTAATGTTATTGTTTTATTAAATGTAATTAATTCCGAAAGTGGTCCCACGACATTTCTCGAGCTAGGAAGAAAGTAAGATAGCTTGATTAGATTCATTTCAAAGCTGAAGAGCCAAGGAAGGAGGATAAAATATTATAAATGTAAAAAGTACCTCGGCTCCACCCCACTGGCCATATAAGATTCAAAGATTTTCTATAACAACAGTGTTTTTATATAATCATATAACACAGCTGTTTATTTTTAATGTTACGCTGGTGTGAAAATTGTTTTATTTTTATTATGCTTAAAAAATTAATCTACTCAAACTAGATATATCTTCTTCCTACTTAGAGAAATTTCGTGGAACAAATTTCCTTACGTATTTAAATATGTAGATTTTATAAAATTGTTAACGAAGCGTGTAAGATAAGAGTGAATTGTTAAATTTGGCTCATTAAACGTACGGAACGTTGTGACAGGGGCGAAGTTTGCAATACCGCCATAAAAATATTCAATATACCCAAGAGACTAAGGGGTAAATTTCCTTCGAAATTAAAGATTAATTTTTTAATTTTTAATTTAATTTGTTTTGAAAAAGCGTGTTTGTTAATAATTACGTTTAGTCAGCATTTACCTGCTGAATCACCTTCTGGCTGAGTACCGTGCCTTCACAATTGCATCATCCATATCATTCATCTACCCTCAACAACAGAATGTCAGTTTGTGTCAACCTGCGCTATTATTAAGTCTAAATTAATTATTATGTACATAAATTCGACCTTATATTCAGCTCCAGGGCGGGTTTTATTTTCGCGCAGAACATTTCAGTCAGTTCGTAATCATTTGTGGCTTACACTTCGAGTGAGTTCAACTGGTGAGAAGTTAAAGGTTGGATCAGCATAATGTTTATATATATATGATTTACTTAAAATGTTGTTAGATTGTCAAATCATTTGCATTGTTACTATAAATAGAGTTATGTTCATACTGTACGTGTATTAATTCAGGAAGATAGTTATGATTGTAATATTATTTTTAGGATAGAAAAACGCAATAAATAATTAGTTATTACTTATTTAATAATAATTTTTATCTTAATGCTCACTGATTGGTACGTTACATTTTTCATTTTAAAAATATCGGATTAATTCAAATTAAGATTTTGTTTGGGTGGCCTGAGTATCAAAACTAGTCAATTTTATTTATAGAAATATTTTATAGATATGACTCAATGGAATGAATATTTTATTACAATAAGGAATAAAACCATTAGAATATTAACTTCACAATGTTGGGGAATGATTTAATTTAAAGATGTTTTTAAGTTAATTAACATAAGATGATTTTCTTTTTTTTTTTTTGTTGCATCTACGAATAGCCGTTGGATGCGTCTGAGTGAATGTAGTCTGTGTTATCAGCCATATTATTATTACATCTAAGGTTAGTTGTTCGTCAGATATTGCCATTGTATTTTGCATCATCTAAAACATAGAACCATAGTGTTGTTATCCAGGTAAATAGAGCTAAGACGTCCACATAATTTGGTAGTTACGTGATAAGCTCAGTATTCTCACGTCCTCTCGATGTCCAATTAATGGTCACCATCGAAAATCATGCGGTGGGTAAAAGCCTTGTGTTATCTTACCTTGTAAAGAGAATTGAATCTCCAATTTTAAAGAATGTAAAATAATAAGAAATAAACGATGTGGTTCAGATCCCAAGTTGTATACTCAGTTGCTCTGAATTTTAACTAATTAGTAAAGGACATATTCGAAGGCTTTTAATTTACGTTAGTAACATGACTATACGGTTAATTAATGCTCGTCATCTATATAAAAAATTCGTAATTTAATAACATTAATAAATTTAAATTGAGTTTTATTTAGTCGTTAACTATTTAAAACATGACCAATAAAAAGAATAGATATAAGCAAATAATCATGCTAAAAATTCTATATTTTTTAGAGGAAATCCAAATTCAATTTTTTTGAATGAGATTTGAACAGGGAGGCCTGGATTACTTAGATTTTTGTTAACTTTTTAAAATAAATAAACAGGACTAGTAAAAAAAAAAAAAAAAATAAATAAATAAATGAACTTAACTTCTTCCCTTTAAATTAATTTACTTGAGGTAATAATACCAAAGGTAAAAAAGGTAAAAATACCAAAAGAGGATAGATAATAATTTTTTTACACAATCATAATAATATACAGTACATAATATTAATAATTACAAACTTAAGATTATTTTAAAAAAATCTATTACACTTCTGGAGAATCGAAGAGTCTAACGAGCTAAAGTGAACTGGAGTGGGTAAGTCTGCCAAAAAAATACTTTGGAACAAACATATATATATATATATATATATATATATATATATATATATATAAAAATATATATATATCTAACCAGGCGTTGAAAACATAACAATCATTTTTTGGCAGTCGAGTAAAAACTGTACCAGTAAATTTTGTTTTCTCCTACTATAAAATCAATCAACAGTTGATTTGTTTTTATTTATTCATGGAATATAAATTGATAAAAAAAAAAAACATATCCAAAATACTCCAGAATTTGACGCCTAATCGTAGAGTGAAACACGAGATATTTTTAGAGGCTGACAACCATCGTAATATTTGCAACTATAATCTCCTGCGGGTATTTCGCGGGGGGAGTGGGGAGGGCGGGCTGATGAAATTACGTCCGCGAGTAGCGTAGACGGCCCGCGTGGTAGGGAAGTGTCAACGAACACTGGTCACGTCAGCCACGGCCTGCCAGACCTGTGTATATAGCCGCTGGAGACCGACGGAACGATATTGTAGTGGCCGTGACTTCACGAGGACAGCATGAGTGTCGACAATTCTAGCAATGGCAATGGATGCCACGATCAGGTTAGCATTGCCTTTTACAACATTTAACAACTGTCGTATTATATATATACAGAAATTGTTAAAAGTAATATTTGTTTAAGCGTTGGTAATCAATAGTCACTTTCAGTCGAAAAAAGCGGTTTCGAGTCAGTAATTTTGAATTGTATACAATCATAACGGTTAGAAAACACGATTTTCAAATTTAAATGTTAACTTTTATAATTTTTGAAATTAAATTTATTTGGAAACATACACATTTGACTAATTCTAGTTAAACGTTTAATAGGTACACTTTAAACAAAACTATGGTTTGAGTATCAACACATTATACAGAAAATAATATTTAAAAACTATAAAATAATTTTTAGTAGCCTGAAGAAAAAAACAAAAATGCATTTTAAGATAGCTAATTAAGTTAATATAAATGAGAAAATATGAGTCTCTAGGTACTTCCATTCACAATGAATAAAACAACTGAAGAATATTTTCTACATAGATTCAATAAAACAAGAATAAAAAAAAGTTGTAAAGTTTTTCTAAAGAAAGTTTTTATAATGGACATATTTATTGTTTTTGTTCTCTGTTAATTTGGAAAATAATATACTATATGCTCTTTAATCAAATCCAATGTTTGAGCATAAATTAATATTATAGTACTTTTTTTTAATTAAAGCAATTATTTTTTTACTTGTAAGTATTTGTTATTTGTTTACTTATAAAGCATTTTTATTTAATTGGTCGACAACAGACAAAATAAATAAATAAATAAAAATCTTTTAAAGGCACACTTTAATTATAAATATTGGTCGTTTAACAATCTTGCTTGACCTAATTACAGCAAGTAAAATTAAACATTTTTTACGTCAGAACTGATCTACTGCTGATAAGGCTATCTATGACAAACTGACTACCCTGAGCAATAGTGCTTCAATACAGACATAACTTAGTTTATGTTCTATTGTCTGATGTAACATTGTCAACTTATGTACAAGTCTAGTCACTTGAGAAATAAATTACATAACGTTTCATGTGTTTTAGAAAATGAGCTTGGTAATTATGCACTTTTTAGACGCCTCTGAAAATGCGATTTCTTGTTGAAAAAGTGGTAAAATATGAATTTATAATTCTTGAGGAGTTTGATTTTAGCCGCGAAAAACTCGTTTTTTACCGCAAAATTGAAAAAATAGTTTTTAATGTGATAGTGAAACAAACCAACTTTTTTAAAAATTGGAATTTTTCAAAATTGTTTTTCATTTTGGTGCTGAATATGAATATATAATTTGTTTTTCAATAAAATTAATTTTTCGGCCCGAAAAAACACTTTACTTACGTAACCTAACTTATCCTAATCGTCAATATACTCAACCAAAATTCATCATTTATTTGCATTAAATTCGGGTCCCTGGCCTCCGTGATGGCCTGCCGGCCGTCACTCCGGCAAGTATGCGTGCGAATTTGTTTTTGGTAGCCAGTCATGCTCCTACTAACCATGCATATGGGCACCATAGGTGATTTGCCGCGAACATAGATTTTTCCGTGATATCTCGTGAAATAATTGTCTTAGACTACATCAAATTAAGATAATTATGACAAAATAATGAATAATAACGGTAATAAATTGAAAAATAACATTTTCAAACATTTTTGATTTTAGTTTTTTTCGTATAAAACTTTATTTCCGTGGAATAAAAAGTGTTTTATCATAAAATATAGACCTGATTCTACCCATTGGTAATAATAAAGTCAAGATTAGCGAGGCGTGTAGAAATCGCATAAGAACCAAAAAATCATGTAACTTTGAATAAGTATAGTAATAAATAATATTATAGCCAACAATATAAGGACACGCACAAAGGAATTTGATTCAAATAACTCTCTAAGGATATATATTTTTAGGAAGAAATAGTTTTCAATGAAAGTGAATTAAAATTGTTAAATACATTAAACACTCACCTCTATTATTCCTCCATGCGTGCACTTAGGTCGGCGCTAACATTAAATGCAAAAACATTAAATTATTAATCGAATTTAAACTATTAATCTTTAATAAAACACATTAAGAACACAAAAAACATTAATTCGTGATACATTTAACTAATTGATAATGCAACAAAATAATTTATACATTCAAGTTTTACGACATATTCAATACATTCAGCATAACCTCAAACAAATATTTGACAGTCGTTAGTTTTAACAGCATAACCTCAAACGACTGTCAAAACTACTGAGGTCAAAGCTAGGTAATTGACTACTCGAGTCAAACGAACTTTTGACAATATAGGAATAATGTTTTTACAAAATAATATCTATTTTCTCTTGGGAATATGTCAATTTAAAATAAATGTCAACAGAATGTCGGTAATGAATTGTTTTGTCTGTTTTATGTGATAGAATGATGCTTTTTTTAAGTTGAAAAAAACAAATTTTTTCATGATTAGTGAATAAATATACTCCAACAACGTCAAATAATGTGAGAGAAATTTGTTGGTTTTATGAACATTAAAAATATCGGTATATACATTTAATGAATGAAGAAAAATTACAATTATTTAGTTAACTTTTCTGTAGATGAATTTATAGGGCGTACATTTACTTGAGTTTATATTATGACAATAGATTTTCTGAGGTAATGAACCGCTAACAGCCTATACACGAAGAATCGCTTATTAAGACCATGTACGCCACTTAATATTCAGTTCCTTATCTTTTATTCTATAGTTCTGTATTTCCGAACTATAATAAAGTGTTCATAATTTTGATGTAAATTATTTTGTGAAATTTGACTTAGTAATACGACGTTGTCTGCTGAAATATTACATACTTATGCCTTACTTCCACCCCAGGACGTAATTTAGCATAATTGATCTGCAGTGTTCATCTCCCCATCCAAATGACTCAGAGGGTGGCATGTGCTCGGAGGATAGCTCCTATTGTCCCAAGGGACATATAGCCTTGTGTGATCAAAGTTTCTTGGCCCAAGTAGAATGTCAATGGGTTCATATTTACTGAAACACAAAGTGAAGTGTTTGGCCCGACATTCATTTCACCACACGCTATGTAGATGTTTAGCGTGTTTTACTAAATTACCTGAGCCGATTAATATTGCATGCTAGAAGACAAGAGACAGCGTGAAAACGGTTTGTTTGGGTAATTTTTCATTATGTATGGTAGGCTATATGATACGTGACATTAGGTTAGGTTAGGTTGGATATATTTAGGTTATGTTTTGGTTGGTTAGATAGGTCGGGTAAGTTAGGTTACGTTTCGGTAGGTTGGATAAGTTTGAAGACTTATATGTATCAAACAAGGACGCCTGTTGTAACTTGAGGCCTGCAAGTCTTGGATTGTTACCATTGAGGTTGTTGGGCTTTAATATTTAAAAATGTTTAAAGCCAACTGTGATCTTAGATTCTATCTTGTCTAAAGTCTTCTCGACATACTTCTTAAGATTACTGGTAACAAGAAATGTAGACCATTATACAAATATTGGAAATGTTATATCTGCCTCAACTATTGTTTAGGTTACTTTCGTTAGATTCTTAGGTTAGTTTAACCACGTCAACGCATCCTTTCAATTAAAAAAAATCATTGCATTTAGTACTTGTAGAAAATTTTCCTAAATTTCTGATATTTGGCCGCAAAGATCCTCAAAAAACAAATTTTTGTTTCAGTAGAAAAAAATAGAGATATTAATATCCATCCATATACAACAATAGGAATATTAATTAACATCATTAAACAAACTGTCTCAAAAATAGATCCAATGACTTTTCGTATTTCGTGATTCAAAGCCACAGAGATTCAACTAAATCACAGAGAATAACATCATACACAGACCTCCAATGTGTAAACATGGCGCATAACTTATCGGTGACTTTGTAAATGTTACAATCCTCACGAACAGATTGCTCTCTGAGATTGCTCGCTAGTATTGTTGTGTTGCCTTGTGTCAACCGGCAGGGTGATGCCCGAGTTCTAGCACCGTATCTCCTGCAGTTGATGGATTCATTGATCCATCGGGCGTGTGTCCGATCGATAATAGCCAATGAACAGAGCCATTTCAAGGTCACCTATTGTCGCGGAGAGTGTGATATGAGGTGTATTGAAAACGCCTTTTGTTGGGATAACAAAAGCCAGTCGAAATTCTTTACTACTATACATTTGATGGATAACGGCATCGTTACCTTTTGTTTTCTAATTGGTTCGTTAAGATTACAACGGTAATTTTTTACGTTCCTGATATATTGACTATATAAACAAACAAACATTTGCTGTTTACGTACGCGTGTGGTGCTATCTAACGGTGAATGGGTTCACATAATTGGGCCGGAGAGTAAGCGACCTTCGTGTTATATTTGGCGCCTGTAGGGGTTTCAGCAGGGACAGTCGTTCCACCGCTGAGCTGCTCTACTTCACGAACGTCACTGACTTCCACCTTCCGGTTTTGAACTTCCACAACAGTGTTTAGTGAATAAAAACTCATGAACTATACAAGTTCGTTTAATTACTATTTATTCTTTGAATTATTGCTAGTCGTGTTATTGCTATTGACGGATATTTGAATACTATATAACGATTTAATTTAACCGTTTTAAGCTTTATTAGTTGGTGTTACTAAAACCAAACAATTGTTTATGTCCTAATGACGTAGTGGGTGAGGCTTGGTACTGCACTGGCTGCCCGCGGCCTAGTTGCCATGACAACATTAAAGGAGATACCCAGTGGAGGAAGAGTAGTTATCTCATTCACTTCCACCACTCAATCCATCTCTCTCGCATAGGTGCATTCAATAGGTCACTGTCTAAGCGGCTTATATGTTACTTAGACGACTCTTTTTCGTATTATTAACTCACATCAGCGTATGCTGGAGAAATACACACAGGAACAGTTGGCGCTATCTGCGGAGACAGATTTTAAATAATTTAATCGAATAGGAAAACCCACTTCACGAGGCCCATATACCAACCCTTCTTCTTTCTATAGTACATTTTTAAACCGTAGAATTTCGTTGATCAATAGGAGAACTCAAGACTGCAAAAAAGCTTTAAATTTTCTGCAAACGTCATCGAGGAAAGATATACTGCCACTTTCAGATAGTCTTATCAACAACCACTCCTACATAGGCTAAACAGTGACACTGCATCTGCACTAATGGCCCTGGTAAGCTTGTATTCATGGTTTTTGCATTACAGTGGCGTCCAACAATTATGCTAATAATCTAAACATTAATAAAATAAATGAGCTTAACTTGATATATATTCTATACGTGTATTTATTTTCTCTTTCTCTTTTATCTCTTAATCAACAACCGACATAAAAAGTGTAAATTTAACAAAATTTTAGATTACTTAAATGACGGTATTTTAAAGGTAAAACAATGTGGGGAAAATAAAATAACTAAAAAAAAAAAACAAAAACAACCCGGCCCTAAAAGATTCAAAGATTTTCTATCACTCCAGTCTTGCTATTGATACATATAACCAGCTGTTTGTTTTTATAACGTTTACGCCGGTGTAAAAAATTGCGTATTTGTTGTGTGAATTAAAAATCGTCTAATATTTTACATGGTAATAATCAGTGTTAAACAAAAACAATATTAAATATTAGTCGTGCTTCTTTGGATAGTCCTTCTCCTGTTAGATTAGTCGGAGTCACGGGATGAAGCGTGCAGGGCTGTCCACTTGTTTTATTTATACATCTATAATTGTTATCTAGGGTTTTATTTATTTTTCAACTATAATATATTAAAACAGATGTAGTAAGCGTATAAGTATGTAGTTTATTTTTTATATAAAAGCTATCGTTTAGTATATTTTACACATGTTGTACGCAGTAGGCCTACTAAACGTTTGTTACCAAGAGCTGGTCCTGGCGGTGTCAACGTCCGGGTCAATTTGTCTATTGTGAATTGCCATTAGGGAAGTCATAAACTCCCACAAGCTGCATTTCAGCAGAGTTTCAAGGATAACAGTTGCTTTAATCATAATGCTGCAAGTATGTTATTCTAATATATGATATGAAATATTATCAGTTAGCTTTAAAAGTAAAAAAAAAACAAAAAAAAAAAAAAAAAAACACATTAGGTACTCTTTACTTATTTGAAATACCTATACCTCTTTCTAAATCAAAACAAGTGAATATAATATAAATGCATTTATTTCCCTCAAATAAAAACAATTTCCGGTACAGTGATTTTTATGGAAAAATATTCTGCTATTTTACGAAACAGTGTGGAAGAGCTAAAAACTATTAACTTTCAGCCCAGTCTTTTCTGAAACTGATAAAGAGCCTTTTACTGTGCTGTCTGCACTCACATTCGTCATGCATAATTAAGATGACCTTGAAAGAATAGTCTTATTTAAACAATGATACATGTCCAAACTACACATGTATTGATATCATTATTAATTCGAGTAAATCATCTATAAAAATAAAAAATAATGTTGCTGAAATAACACTTCCTTGCGGTACTCCTGATTTTATTATAAGAGTTTGACTAAGAGAGTTTTTACTCCAGTTTTTACTCGTTGCTTCCAATTTGTTAGAAAACTCCTAAAGAACGTTTCGTGGTGAACTAAATCAAATGCTATTTTAATGTCTTAAAGATCCCAGTTGTTTTATCATTATTGTTAACATTTTAGTATACAATACTCACACTAATGAGTGCATCTTCAGCAGAGCATCCCTTTCTAAATCCATACTGATTCTCGTTAAAACGGTTTATTTTATCTAAGCAATTAATCAATCTAATTTTGAAAAAAAGTTTAAACATTTTAGAAAATACTGATACTAGACAGTACGTACATATTAACTTCCATGATAAATGTACAAAGACAGCAAGAAAGGTCCTAGAGATCCTATATTATTACTATAAAAGTTGGACTATATCTCGTTTTTGTCATAAAGTAGAAGATCTTTCGCCAACTAAAATCAATATTGTGAGCATGTAATACAACGTTCAAATGAAATATCGATAGCAGATTAAATGGCCAGCTTGTGCAATCAAGATAAGTTTCTGTCGTTCTATTCTCTACCACATCCGCTTCAAACAACTACCGCCTTCTGTTTATCTGAACACTTGGCGGGCGCTATTTCTGTGCCTGATGCAATGTACTGGCCCTAACGATAGACACTAAAAGAGTCCATTTTAGAGTTTATTTTACAGCTGAGTTATTAAAAAAAAGTCAATTACACAAGTGATAAGTTAGTGATTGTCTAACATTTTCAATTGTCAGATGGTGTTTGAAATAACGAATTAACTTTTTTTTTCATAAAAATCACTCTGCAGGCCCTTGCGTCAACGAGTTAAGTATCGACCGTAAGCTCAGTTGGGCATTCGAACCTTGGAACTGGCCCTCCACAGTCCGAAACCTGAGCTTACAAAATCCGTACACCTTGAACTACCACGTCGAAATGCTGTAGTTTATTTCATATAATTAAGGAAGAGACATACAAATAATATTCTAGAGATTTGGTGCAAGTCGTTCAGATTTAGCTGAATTTTTTTTATCCTATTTTGTGATTTCTGTAAAAACTAGTGATGAATACTGTTATAATAGTTTCTTGAGTTCAAGTAGAAACTCTAAGTGAAATTGATTTTAACAATGTTCATTTCGATGGTTTGTTCAGTCGACTTTCTACCACTACTATAGAACGAGGTATAGAAGTTTCTACTATACAAGTATAGAACGAGGAACACGGTTTTTTTTTACAAAAGGGGTGACGGCGCATGTTAATATTGTAATTCATTTCATAGAAACAAGTAATGGCTTGGTTTACATAGTATATAAAACAATTAAAGCATGTCTATTGCTAACACAAGTTTAGGATAAGTTGTGCATTCGCCGCACCGCTCGGCCACGCAAACGTATCCTAACCTACACAACCCAACTTAACCTTAACCTAACCTAACCTAACCCAACTTGACCTTAACCTAACCTAAGTTAACCTAATCTAACTTATCCTAACCTAACCCAACTTAACCTTAACCTAACCTAACTTAACATAATCTAACTTATCCTAACCTAACCTAACCTGACCTGACCTAACCTAAACTAACCTAATCTAACTTAACCTAACCTAACCTAACCTTACTAAACCTGACATAACCTAAACCTAGTGAGCTCATTTTGATTCAGAAAAAATGACAAAAACATAGCTTTCTATTTCTAGGATTCGATCCGTCATAATAATTGTATCGCATCACTTGAAGAGTCAGTTGATAGGTGAAGAACTGTTCCAGTGGACCACAAGCTGGTTTCCTAAAACATTGAGAATTTTTATAATGTTTCTATTGTTAAATATGTACACCTTAATTGTCCTTCTAAACGTGCTTTAATTAAAAAAAACTCATAATATCAACTTATAGTCCACTAGATTGGACCTTTAGTAAAATAAACATATGTTTCATAGGCAATATAAAGGTGGTGCCCACCCCCCTTAAAAAAAACCCTACCAACACATCAATCGTAAACAAAACTCGACCTTCCAAAACTTTATAATTCCGGATTGATTTTCCACCCGTTAGGACTTATTAATTTTTTGAATCGTTAATTCTTTGAATTCAAGATTTATGTATTATTTTTGACTTTTAAATTAATACCATCCTTTTTATTTTTATAGTTTTATTTCTTTTTGAGCACTTTTAAAAGATTATTATAGAGGATCATTTTAGTTTTATGGATTATCTTTTGTTGTTTTTTTTTTTTACTTTATCCCTCCCCAGAATGCTCTGGGATCTCTATTATTCTGAAAATACCCTTACTGCTGTAGTTATTTTATCTATCTCGTGAGTTTATGTACAACTTCGATATATCTGTAGTTTTTTTATGTAATGCCAATTTATTAAATAATATATAAAAATAAGTTTCTCTTTTTTCTATGTTCCGGTGTGTGAGTTACAAAACATGTATGCAGTAAACACAATTACTGTGAATATTTCCTACAAACAATAAATGACTGATTGTTATCTAGCCAAGCCAGGAGGCGAGATGTCGAAGCGGACACAGCGGAAACTTTAGTAAAGTACTAACCAAAACTCTTTGTGCATTTCTGCTGTTAATATGGATGGCGAGCCAGGTGAGTAACGGGAAAATCACTTTGGGCCGTCCTGGAAAACTGCATGACTTGGGGAAATCCTAGGTTACGTCATCCATGCGCCATTTTCCTCATGAAAAGTTTGTGATTTTTTGTTTGTTATCATTTTTTCATAGTGTTTTTGTGTATTATACCATTTAATCACAATATAGAAGAAAATAGGGCATTTTAAATATATCACTGCATGTCTTATATGTTTAGCGACCTTTGAGGTTGGTTCTCATTTGATAGGCTTTGGTGAGTTGATTAAACAAAAATTTTATGATCTGATAGTTGTCAGAAAAACAACACTAGTAAATAGATAAAACATGTTTTATGTCAGGTTTCAATATGTTTTCATGATATTGAGCAATACCATTTATTAGTAATCATGCACTTTATAGACGCCTCGAAAACCTTGAAATTGTTATTACCAGTGTCACAGAGAGGAGAGAAACAGATGTTGCTTTTTAATGACCGCATCTTACGTCTAAGTGTTATACATAAATAGATTACAACTAATGTACATCTTTATACATCTGTAGAAATAATTATTACGTTTATCAATGAGGATTTTGAGGTATAAAAGGAGGGACTGACAAGGTGCTGGTCCTGCCATCCTCATGGCAAACTGAAAGACTGAGACTAATCGACATACATTCAGCGCACATTGGTTGTACTTGTGGGTAGACTCAGGTCTATATTTTCTGGAAAAATAGTTTTCACTACGTGGAACACTCGTCGCTTAAGTACTAAAAAAATCCAATAATTTATTGCAAGTTTTATTTTTCGTGTTATATCCCCGTTATTTGGCGTGATTTTCCCATTTATTTATCTCTATGTGTTTTTTTTTCACTGTACACGAACATCTGTTGGAGTGCAAATAATGATGTCTATGATATTCTTTATGTTAGGAGAGAGAAAGTAAGTTTGACTGTGGGACGCTGCCCCACTGGAATTTAAAGTTTCAATGGAGTTATTTTATTTTTTTATTTAATCATCAGGTTAATACATTTTTAATATTATTTTACTTAATACGGTTTAATCACTAATATTTGAATTAAGTAAAAAGTAACAAGACGATGTGTGTGGCCGAGAAGTCATGAGTTAAGCTACAGATGGGGTTGGCACGCGAAGCGTGCATGGGTGTCCCCTAGTTTAAATTATAGTATTTAACCTTGTAGGCCTATGACCAGTACTCCATTGTTCCAGGCTTTTAAAAAAGCTGATGATGAAACTCAGATGAAACACCATATTTAGGATGAACCATCTGTGTGTGAATAAAATCATTCTTATTTTTCTGAAGCCCCATTGTAGCATAAATGCAATGTCACAGAGCATACAGTTAAAACTACTCTGTGACAATTATTTGTTTACTATAGGATCAGCTGTTTTGTAATTAAAATCAAAACACAACTGCTTAAAACAAACCATACTGGTTGGGTTATTTAGTAAAAAATCTATTAAGCTTATAATAGTTTCGTTGTATAAGATATAATTAATTATATAAAATGAGCGCGAAATATTTTACTGAAGAATACAACAGAAAAATTCAGGTATGGACTCAAATATGATATATCAAATTATTTATAACTGAGCTCGGATTTGTTTTAATATTTAACATAGTTTATTCTAACCTAACATATTTTTGTAAGTTTCCATATACACTGTTATGTATTTATAATTTGTACTGTGTAAGACGTTGGATGAATTTGTTGAATGTGTCTTGTTACTCACCAAAAGATATTGACTTTCAGAAAGGACAGTGTGTTAACAAGTCAATGACTGGAGAAAACAGATTTTCTGTTTATATAATATATATCCTCTTTAACTATGGAAAGTCTTTATAAAAAGACAGTAAATTAAGTGGAATTCTTTCTTTAATTTGAAATAAATGGCTTTCAAAAGTCGTAAAATAAAATTTGTAACTGGTTAAGTCTCTCGTTATCAAGAATATCATCATACTAAAATTTAATTGTTTTATGATGATTATCCTTCATAAAGGTCTAATAATTAAGGATTTTTATTTAATGGAATTATATAGATAATTTTTATTCAAATCAGCTTATATATTTCCTATAAAAAGGATATTTTAAAGTAAAATGACTATTTTATCTGATAAAGCAATATTAGCGAAAAAACTCAAGTATTAACCGAATACAAAGAACTATCCAAATATAATAACATACATATTGTATGTTGTTAATATGAAGGTGATTTTTTTTAAAAGATTACCTTAAAACCATATTTTACATATTACTGTATTACAGCCACAGAGAAATAAGAAACAGAGGTTACTTTCTTTATGTCAGGAGCGGACGCCTTAGGAGTAGTTACCACCAATGTAAATATTTATAAATATTAGTAATAATTAATTATTACATTTATCCTTGAGGATTTGGAAGTAATTAAAGGCACTGATAGGTCTAACGGTCCTGTCCTGCCGTTCGCACGGCAAACTGGAAAACTAACTACTTGACATCCTAACATTCTATAACTCGACACCCATTATAGAATGGACCGCTCAATGGTTGCTATCGACGTGGACACTACTAAAGAAGTCTGGGGTGTCCATGTTGGGTGGTAGGCGAAGTTCAAATTTGTGTAATGAAGTGCCAGGCTTGTCAGTTAGCTGAAAATCAGACCAATACTACGTGGTTCGGATTCCACGTAAAGCTGTTGTAGGTCCCTTAGTTGCCATGGCTACTAGGCTATTAATAAATATGCAGCTTTTTCTCAGAAATAGTTAACCTTAGTTAATAGCAATAACTACACTTATTCATCTACACTCATTACACTCATTCCCCCCCTCATATTCGTTCATTTCTCAACGATCGACGTCTTACAAATGAATAATGAATATTCGCCCACATTAGATGATTGGCGTCTTATGAGTAAATAAATGTAATTAGAACATAACACTTAAAGTTACTAGAGAAAATATCAACGTGTGAGGTTCGTTTATTGACAAAATTGTCATTATTATAAATTTCAGATTATTCTTTAAATAATAATATAATTTTGAAGCCAATTACAAGATAGTGGCCTCATTGTCAATTAGGATGGAGAAAGAATTAACATTATGATGGATATCAAAATGTATTCATTGCGATTATATATTTCTTTCATACGAAAGTGGACCTTATTAAATACACAATAAGGCCAATGTAATATGAAAGTGTGATTAATGGCACGTTATATCAGTTACTGACCAAGAACAACTGGTTACAATCTAATTGGCACATCTGATAACGTTATCTGATAACGTTTATGCTGTAACAAGTAGTTGACGATCGTAAGTGGGACTATATTATGTTGTGGTCGACCTAGTTATTTATTTCTCTGAAGGTGTTGGTGATCGAGATAAAGATGTTTTTAATTTTTAGAATTATTTATTTTTATTTTTAGAAATAGTAGATCTATTTTGCCGATTCAATGTTGAAATGATGAGAAGTAGGCGCTGGTCACGTGGATCATTATTAAGTAGCCGATCTTAAATAAATGAGTGAATATGAGAGGTGAATAAGTGTAGTCATCGTTACTCCCTAAGGTAAATCGTTCCTTAGAAAGAACAATTTATTGGTAACCTAACAGCTAGGGCGTCTGAGGGACATCCGCTTTAAGTGGAATCCGAACCACGTAGTGTTGGTCTAATTTTCAGCTAACTCACTTCTCTTGACTATTCACAGAGCTAACAGCTTGACTATTCTCTTGAAAATTTTCAGCTAACTCACTCCGGATACAAACATCCGGACCTTGACTACCAACCAACAAGGACACTCCAGACTTCGCTGGTAGTGTCCACGTCGATGGCAACCATCGAGCGGACACCGTGTTGGTACGGTATTAAGAAGACCGAACATAGAATCTATCGTCTATGGGGATTTTGTTCCCAAATAGGTGGATTTCAGCATTGCACTACTAGTGCTGACATTTGTTAGAAGTCTTCGTTTTGTTAGATCATTTTTTTATGCTCCCTTAGATTACTGTGTATGATTATAGTAAATGTTTTAAATTTGTTAGAATTTTAGATTAAATAAGAAACGTCCTTTTAAACGGCACTAGTGGTGCAGTGTTGTAACCCAGCTACTTGGTGACAAAGTGTTTTGGAGATTGTAGACGATAAGTTCTATAGTCGGTCATCAGACATGGCGTCCGCTCATTGGTTGCCATCGGCATGGACTCTAATATAGAAGTCTGAGGTGTCCATGTTGTGTGGTATTCAGTGTCCGGATGTTGTCAGGCTTGTCAGTCAGCTGAAAATCAGACCAATACTACGTGTTGGTCCCTTAGTTACCCTGGCTATTGATAAAAGGCCCTTTCTGAGGAACGGTCGAACTCATTTAGTAACCTGACTAAAAAGGTCCTCCACACTCATCCTACATTCATATTCACCATAAAATACGCACAAAGGTGTGTCGGCATCTCGTATCTATAAAGAATCTAAAAATGTACACTGTAATCCCCCCCCCCTAGCCTAGACACTTGTATCTGCCAGGTTATTCATTAAGAATAAGAATAGAAGACTAAGAATAAGAAACTATTTATTCCACAGCAAAAAATCAACTATACAAAATTAACAAATCTCAAACTTGGAATAACTTGCCATCGTGTCAAGTAGAGATGGCAAGCACAAAATAAATAAACATAGAAACTTACACTAGACAGTTTAAAATTAACCAGTAAAACTTAGCGGCTAACTCCAGTGTCATTACATTATAGGGGCCTTCTAACAAAGAGGAGAAACAGGGATTAAATTTACTTTATGATTAGAAAAAAACACAAATGATAAAGAGAAATGTTTCAAATGACAAATCTGACTTATAGAACAAATTAAGAGATTTATAAACATAGAAACAAATTTATTGTAGTACCATAAGTAAATCGTCAATATCATCTTTATCAAGAAGCCATAGTTTTAATTTTATTTGAAATAAGTTGACATTTTTGGCATGCTTTAGTTCTTCTGGTAATTTATTAAATATATGTGAACATAGAAATAAAAATGTTTTTCGATAAATTATTTTTATGTACCTTGGGTTTAATAAAAGTAAACTTTGAAGCAGATCGGGTATAACATTGAAACTGCTTTGTTTCGTCATTTCCACTTCGAATGAAAAATGTCTTAAGCACTTTAAAAATGAAAGTGTATTTTAACGGAAGTATTTTGAAAAAAGGAAAGAGTGTTAAGGAAGGTTCACGCTTAGATGTTAGTGAAATGATTCTAATAAAGTGTTTTTCTGTGATCTCTAATGGATTTAGAACATTGTTGCTGGCTGCACCCCAGAGCTAATTTCTACTCACTACAATTTCATTATAAATTGAATTATTTACCATCGTTATTAATTATTTAAAAAAAAATTGTATATGATGTGCTCATTTTTCATTGGTAAAGTTAATAGTGGACTACTCGTTTCCTTGCTTTTAAGTAATTTAAGCATTTTTATATTATTGGAATTAATATGTGTTATTTAAACACAATTGTAAATAATTTATGTACGTTAACTGACCGTTGAGATGAGTAAAATGAAAGTAAACTTTTCCATTTTTTAGGAATTCCGTTCGAATTATCGCATAATAAACCCTATTATATGTAACAATGAAAACTAAAAAAAAGACAAAAAATTTTTGCTCTTGATTATAGAAAATCCAGAAGACCAGAAATCATGTGACAAAAACAGATAAAAAAAAAAAAAACACACACACACGCACACAGAGGTTGTATGAATAGTGTGTTGAATAGGTGTCGAATAATTAGTTCTCCACTTCACCGTGCGTTGCGTTGTCAGTCAATCCCCCCCCAATCCTCCAGGGTAAACGTAGTAATTATTACTACAAATTTATAAAGATGTACATTAGTGGTAGTTTATTTATTAACTGCAACCGAGGCTCTCGCTGTGGTCATAAGTAAGCGACCTCTGATACAGTATTTTGTTTTTACTCTTTCAATTTAAAACTTTTACAGTAGGGCCCACATTTTTCATAGCATAAGAATCTTGGTTTATTATTACTTTAAAAAATATGTTTTTAAAGTTGCATTTTGAAAAAAAAGACATCATGACTTTAGAAGTTCATAGATAACAATTTTTATGATTGTAATAGTGGCTATAATACAGTATTTTTCAAAAGATTTTGTTATTTGTTGAGTTGGAATTACATTTCGTTTCAATATCCAATTCAAACCACATGAATGATACACATGTAAGTTTGCAAGATCTGGATGTTAAAACAAGAATTAACTTTCTTTCAGTTGCATCATAAACTGAAAGTTGAGGATCTATCTGTGGAGTAAGGACTTTGTTGTGTACGATCACAGAATATTTCTGTGGTACGATGTATGTATTGGCAGAATCCACTGAAAGGGTGGTTCTGATTTAAAAAAAATGTTAAAACCAAACTGATTTATATGTAAGATCCCTGGAAAAATTTTTAGCGGATGCAGTGGCTGGATTAAGGAACAAAAGCAAATATGCAGTCGCTTTTCTAAAAAAAATATAAATAAGTTTGCAGTGTAAATTTAATTTGCAAGCAAGACTTGACAGATGTGTGTTTTTTTAACTATGCATTTTCGTGTTTACAGCACGCCGATCGTAAAAGTTGATTGCCGAGTTCTGAGCCCGAGTCAACGAACGTAAATTGTGGGAGGGGGGGGGGAGTGGGTTGCAAGAGGGTGTTGGGTTGAAGGAAGGTCATTGTTGGCCTTCGCACATGCGCAGCGCGATATGACTCCTCATAGTTATCAGCTGTTATCCGGGAGGGCACAGTAATCGTCGCTATCACAACTTAAAAGTTTGTGTGCTGAGTGATAACGCGACTAAAATGAAGTGCGCGCGAGTGTTGGCGAATTTGAAACTGTGGGTACGAGATTGACGGCACAATTTCGTTTCTATTTCCCGACACGCGACCCTGGGGCCGAACAGAGCCCGTCAAGGTGACCTTGCTGGAGGAGGGGAAGGCGAACTGGCAGCTGATCGTTTCATTCTGCACACTTTCGCTTCTTCCGCTTCATTCTCATTTTGCACTGTCTGTGTCTGGTCGTTTGCGATACGCTAGTGTGACTCACTGAACTGGTTCTCGTTTGTTTACAGTTTACAAATAGGTAAAGATTACGTAATATTTTAATGTTAATATATTATTCATATGTGTGTAGTTTATTTTGGTTATCTTTTTTAATTAGTTGGGTATAGATAACCAAATGTATTTGCATGTCAAATGTTGTTATGAAATAATATTAGATAATGTTCTTTAACTTTCATTAGGGCGTTTATGACACACAGAACAATAATTTATCTTCACGTAAAACATTTCAGTAAATACAAAAGCCTACTCTTATGAACTTTATGTGTAGTGCAATTTTAAACTAGGAAATTTTAATATAGTAAGGTTTGCATTGATTGCATGTTAAAATCAATTATTTTAAGACTTTGTTTTCTGCAGTGGGACATTTTGGCTTGGAAACATAAATAGTCTAAACAATTCATCATATAAGGTATCATGTAAAATTATTTTAAAAGCGATAATGTATGTACAAATAAATAGTTCATATATACATATATATTATATATATATATGTATATATGTATATATATATGTATATATATAAACTAGTGTACAAGTTGTTATGGCTGTTAATTTTTGGTATCTAAACCTAATTTTGAGGTAAAAATGAAAAATAATATTTTTTTCTAATTACACTTCGTTTGGTGTATATCTTCATATTTTTGTTTTTTACAAGATTTTTAAAACTCAACAACGGTTTGATCAACTGATTTGAAATGTTTGCACTTCTTTATATCAACATTAATAAACAGCAAAAAAAATAGCCATTGAGCTATCTTTAGATTTTAAAATGGTGATTGTTTAAAATGTTTACACAACAATATTTGATATTAAAAATTTTAAGTGGGCGCAATTTTCATGTCTCTAAGGATACATTTTTGAGCTATGCATTTTTTTTACACAAAGATATATAGACACCAAAAGGAGCAGAATTGGAAAAACATTTATTAGCTCTAAATTATGTTTAGAATCAAAAAAAATTAATTGCCAGAACACCTGATTTATAACACTCTGTATATTATTTATTTATATTGCATGAATATGGATTCCATATCATCAATCAGATTATTTATTTATTTCTTTATTTACTAGGTATTTTTTAATTATTTCTGATTTAGAATAATCAAACTTGTAATAAATATGTTTATGTTGGCTGGTTATTGGTTGTTAAACTTTGATCAATACTTCAAAATATCACTATTAAGGTATTTTGTTGTTCAAACATATTCTTATCTAAATTAAAGCACACTAGACATCTATGCAGTATATTTAAAACCCAGAGTTTTTTAAACTTCTGCAATACGCAAGACTGTGGTACAGATTTCTCTCAGCAAACAAATATCTGAATATTCAGGCATTTTGTTTCTGAAGTCTTTGATTTTTTGCAGCAAACCCCCTTAAAATATGGTTTTTCTTGGCTAAGGATGCTGCAAGCAATTTTTCTTCTATTTTTTGTTACCTCTAAAGTAACAGATTTGTATGACCTTGACAATTTCTGGACTCTAAGTTTTAGAGCTATTCTAAGCTCTAAATTCTCTATTGTTTCGTAATCTGTAAGTTCTTTGCAGAGTTAAATCGTATGTTCTTAAAAATAAAATCATATGTTGTAGTTGACACGACATTTTTTTTGTTCAGGAATCTATGGCAGCGATATCAGACAGATTGATGACGAAGATTGCCGAGCCATCAAAGAGCTCAGGCAACAAGGTCACAGTGGTGGGGGTAGGGCAGGTGGGCATGGCCTGTGCCTTCAGCTTACTGACTCAGGTATGTTTTGGCACTAAAATGCATGAGGAAACAAATTCATAACAAATCATTTTCTAACTAGTTTTGTGTACCCAGATGTCTATACAAATATTTTTAAGTACCCAGGGGTTTTTTTTAAATAAACCAGTCAGAACTGTCTCAGGGAGGCACTAGTCTCACTTCTAATATAATTAGTTTTTTTATTAGCATAATACGTGTTGGTATATATACAGTACAAGTAAACGTCACACAACACAAATTTATTGCAATATAAGCACAAAATGCCAAATAAATATACTACAATACAAGTACAAAATGCACAAATATTATGGTGATCGATTTCGGTGGACCACGCTCACCTTCCTCAGACCAGAGGGATTCACAAAAGAATGATTCAAATTTTGAAACATATTAAAACTTGAAATGTATGTAAAAACATGAAACGTGTTCAGGTAAAATAATGTTCAACTGCAAAATTCAGACGTCAGCTACTGATAACTGGTCCTGCTACGTAGCCGAATAGAGAATGTGAGACAACTGCTATGACTGTTAAAATCACATAATAGTTTGGGAAGGAACGCACAGACAACTGGTTTTCTGATATTTGACAGAGTTGTTAGTACTGGTGTTGGTCAAAGGTAGAAGAGGGTTGGAGGCTCAAGTACGACACAAGTATTTACTAGAGAAGGTGGACAGTGTGCTTCTGTTGCCGAGTGGCGTTGAGTGTTTTATACCCAAAAAGTACAAATCAACTGCAAGTATAAACATTTGTACGATTCAACTGTGTTCTTGACAGTTGTGAAATCTTTTTTATACCTGATGATTAATTTTTCACATTTTATTATTCTTAAAGAATATGTTATAGATCAATTTAGTAAGTTTGTATACATAGAGATATATGTCAGTTATTCAACAAGTGACACTTTTCCCTATTGAAACACTTAACTTTTTTTTAATATACTTTTTAACGTACCGGTAACTTTTTGAAAATGATATCTTCATTCATTAGAATACAAATGCCAAAAATCATGAAATGTGTAATGAATAAGTCCTTAGCTCCACTTTTGTTGCAAATTTTATTTTTTAGAACAAATTAGTAACGTAATTAAAATCATTTGCCCACTAGTCTCACCTTAACTTTAGGTGTTCATTAAATCATGAAAGTTTCAAATAACTTAAAATAAACATGAAACTTAGTTGTTAACAAACATATTTTAAATTAAGAATTGTACACATTTCAACTAATTTTAATTTCACGTTTTCCAGTATGTAACAGATGAAATTGCGTTGGTTGATGTTGCGGCAGACAAACTGAAGGGAGAAATGATGGACCTTCAACATGGCTCCTGCTTCATGAGAAGTCCAAAAATACAAGCTAGTACAGGTGAGCGTTTTTTTCCTCTTTGGTAAAAAACTAGCTGACAGCCCTTGCTTCGCTACGTGTTGGTTTTTTGCGCTTCAATACTCTTCCCTCCTTGATTCTCTCTAAACCATCATATCAGTATAAAAGCTAAGCCTATTTTCATTCTCCTAGATAACAACGTTTTACTGTTTAGAAAACCTTATAAGACTACTTTAGGGATAAAAGTGCAATCATGTCAGAGCTAGTAGAAATGACCTTAAACATTTCACATTGAAAACCAAATTAGTCAAGCTTTTGTGTCATGTTTATGTTTTTTGTATCAGCTTTTTGAAATATATTTATAAATTAAATTAATGCCAATGTTATTCTTATAAAAAAGGAAACTTTTAAGGACTCTTTCCATCTCTTAGAAATGAAATTAAAAAAAATTCTTTTTTAGCGGGACTCTAGTTTATATGATGCATAAACTAACTTCCCTCCCAATTTTATTCAAATATGTTCAGTGATTGTGGACAATTCATGGTTAGTGAGTGCATTGTTTTCGGATTATATAATAATCTAAAAACAACAGATAACAAAACAGAACTTAAAACTAATCTGACGCTAACTAATAATTAATGACAAAATAGATGTAGTAAATAATGATTAAAAACTTGATCATGACTTTCAGACTGTAGAAAGTAGATAGATTAATTATTATTATTCTATCTTTATATATCTGATCATCATCAAGGGTGTTCTGTCCTCAGGCAGGTCCTGCTGCAGCCATCTGCCAAACCTCCCTGTTTTGAGCAGGTCTTTTTGCTGTCTCGTACTTCCCCATTAACCCTCTATCTGATGATTAAATCACTTTTCAGTGAACGGCGATTTTAGGCGTTTTGCACAGTTAGCTTTAATAATTTTCAAAAAAATACAAAAAAAAAAACTGTTCAAATATCATGTATTATACATCAAACTGTACACAAAAGTATGCTCTATAAGGTAATGTAAAATGTAGAAACATGCGAGTAATTAAAAATATCAAGGCTTAATAACAGTCTAAGTTAAAATTGTATTGTTTTTTACATTTGAGCACTATGAATAGTCACACAATACAGGTAAATGAACAATCTAAGATATACAACATATTTCAAATGTTATTGTGAATAAAACCATATCATACGTAGGTACTTGCAGTTTTAGAAAAACGAAAAAATAAAAAAGTTGAAAACCAAACTTAGTGCATAAATAAAAAAACTGTCCAATTATGTACAAAATGTATTTACATTTGCTTGAGGAAAAATATGTCCATGAATATTACCTCTGACACAAGTAATAAGAGAAAGGAATGCTAAGTAGGTAATAATTAGGTAATCTTTTACAAAACTGCAAAGTAAAAAAATTATGATATATTTACATATTTGCTGAAGACTACAAATCTTCAATGTTGCTAGGACGTCACCTTCTACTTACGCCACTAACTATCTTCTAAACAACGTCTAATTGCACTAAACCTACTAAGTTCACTTATGATAAGAGCTAAAATAAACAATAACAAAAAAACTATAGCTACCATAACATTTATCACGTATTTACAATGAAGATACCACATCAAAACAATACTGTGTTGTGAATGATTAGCCGCATCAGTTCACTAGCACTTACGCTCAGCGAATACAAACAGCTGATTATATATCTCTCACACTGGCCCACAGCCTATGAATAGTGCTTCAAATTAGACTATTAGAAATATAAATCTATCCTCTCCATTACTGTTCAAAATATGTGATTTTTGCACATAAAGTTTCGCCGTAATTACGGAAAATCGAATGTATCGCACAGTGCGATAGCATCACTCTAAAGTAGCGTGAATGTATTGCACAGTGCAATAGCATCAGTTGTAGGGTTAACTCATTGGTGGCTAAATTAATTGCAACAAATTTTAAGAATATGTGTCAATTTCAAGCTAAAACTTAGTGGAACTGGTGTGGTGTATTTAGATGTGTCTACCTTATTGTCTAAAGTTACAAGAAAGTTTTCTCTCAGTATTGTATATGAAATGTTATACTTTGTAGATTACTCCATAACGGCCAACTCCAAGATATGCATCGTATCTGCCGGTGTGCGACAGAAGGAGGGAGAAAGTCGTCTCAACTTGGTTCAGCGGAACCTGGACATCTTCAAGCACATAATTCCGGAACTGGTCAAGTACAGTCCGGACACAGTACTGCTCATTGTCAGTAATCCAGGTGAATATGTTGAATAAGCGTAAATATGATGTAATTAGATTTTAAAGCTTGTTAAGCTTTTAAGTAATTTTTTGTTGTAATGCGTAAAGCGTCCTGTCATCACTACTAAAAAGTCTGCAGGTGTAGTCGCCATATTGGATTTATTTATATAAAAGCAATGTAAAATGTGGAACAGCATTGTGACTGGACAGTTTTCTCCAGTGAATAATTTCGTCATACTCGAGCCTCCGATCGTCTACTTGGTGCTGACTTTGGAACTACTTGCAGCTCTTTCGACTATCAGAAGACCGTTTGTAGTCTGTCTATCCCTGAACGATTGTATGATTTTAACAGACCTGGCAGTTGATTCACCTTCCCCGCTTGGCTACCAGGCAGCGCCAGTAATCAGTAGCTGACCCCGCGTTTTGTAGATGAACATTACTTAATTTGAAAACATTTCATGATTTTTTAATATATGTATTTCAGATTTCAATACGCTTTAAGGCAAGTGTGACGACTAGTGCTCCCTGAGATAGATTTTTTCTAACGGATTTGATTTATTTTTTTAAAATATATTAAATTAGAACAAAAGTTGTCGGTAAATAAAAATTAATCTAGAGATAAAATGAAAACCCAATCTCAAGGGGCTCTAGGCAATTGTGTTCACTTTAAAAAAAAGTTAAGCTTAAATTTGTTTGTTCATAAATAAAGCTTTTTAATCTTTATTGGAATTTAACATTGGCCTGAAAAAATTAACATTATTTCATCATTTGAAAGAGCGTAAAAGTTACTAGGGAGTCAGTAAACGAAGTAAAAAGCATAATTTTCGTACAAATCGTTAAGTCACAGTACTGTTTCGCAGCATTTATCATTGTTCTTATTTTAGTAAATCCAATATGTGAACTACCTGTGTAGACTCCTAAGTGGTCGTAATCTAACAAACCATTTGGACAAGTAATTCAAATTTACTCATAGCATAGGTTAGTAAACACTCAAACACAAGTACTTAGTCAAAGTGTGTCATGGTCACAACACACACGTTGCTTTTGTGTGCCGATTTCACCTTACATTCACTTTGAATAAATTAGTTGTTGAATAATAAATAACCCATACTAAATGCATCATTACCCCATTGAGGCAGATTTAATTAAAAATATAATGATACGTATATTGTTTAGATACGAAGTTAACAGTTGACAATTAAGTTTTATGTATAATTTTGAAGGTTCGATTTTTAACATTTCAATGTTAACACAAACTGAACTTGATCTAATTTTGAAATACAAAATGATCAGTTATTGAAATAAAAGTTATTTTAAAAATATAGATACCATAACCCATACACTTACAGTGGTATTGAAATGAATCTAACCGAGCTGATGTCTAGACATGATTTTAATGTTAATTTACATTAATTTATGTTTAATGGTGTGTAGTTTAGATTAAATGCTACTTTGAAAAGAAAATTGAGGATTAAATATAAAATTATAATAGAAAAATGGTTTACGATTTAATAATTGTAAAATAATTAATTAAATTATTTGTAAAATTATCAAATTATATAATTAATACAGACTTTCTTACTCCTACGGCCACTCGAAACCCTCGTCAACTATTCGGTGTATAGTAATGATCGTATCCTAACACTTAAAGTGTCATTTGATACATAAAAAACTATTCTAGTGGATCGAAAGTTGCTTTTTGTAAGACTATTTTTTTATTTAAATAATTTTCTACAGTTAATAAATATGTGAAACTTTAAATGTCAATTTTTACGATTTTAAATTTTTTAAACTTTTAATGTAAACTTATGGTTCACTCACTAGACCTGACTTTTCTTAATTATACAGTATTCACTATAACATATTAGACACGAACCATATGCTTGAAATAGAAGAACATGTTTTGGCCCGCTGGTGGTAAAGTTGCATGTCTACTCTAGGGCTGTCGACTTCCCTGTGGTGACTTGGCAGTTTGGGAAACGGTTACCTTAAATCTCTTAGAACTTAGGCTTAAACGGCCGGTATCATAACTGAATGTACATTTTCCGCTGACAACCGCGTCAAG
>JAQJVL010000506.1:455251-638003 GCA_035578905.1 Stictocephala bisonia | reverse complement strand
CAATCAGAATAATGCCAAGTTTAGGTCTAAGACGAGCTGAAGAGATGACTTCAAAAACCTAAACATCTTGACCGCTACTTCCATCTAAATCCTGAAAACTGTCCTGTACTGTGAGACCACAGAACTCCCTCAACAAAGTGATATGCAACAGTGACATGCATGAATACTTGTCCAAATGGATCTAATGGCGGCAGGCGTCTCGCGGCGCACATGGGTTTCGTTGAGATGTGTGGCTCGGTCAAACATGTAGGAAACAGAAGTGCCAGTATGTGCTGCCAGTTCACAGAACAGCCATGTATGAAATAAAACCACTATGTGCAGGAGACAAGATGTTCAACAAGCTAGCAAACCACTTGAGAGCTGGAAGACCTGTGGTGATGAAGAAGTTTTTGTGGAGATGGCTGATAGACAATTTACCAATGTGGTGGCTCAGTGGCTAAGGCTTTGGACTGCGGAAGGCAAGGTCCAAGGTTCGAATCCCCACTGAGCCAACATTCAGTACTTCACTAGTTGAATAAAGTTCATGCACAGGCCTGCAGGCCCATGAGAACTGGTGAGTGAAGTTTTTTTAAAAAAGAAAAGACAAGGCTTTCAACAACATAAATAAGTTTTATTCTTGGTGGTACTAATAGTATAAGTCTTGTTTTGTTGCATTAAATACTTCTACTTCACTGCTGGAAACGGACTTGTGCGCCAAGTTGAGTTTACGCGGTGTGCTGACGACGCACTTATGCGTCATGAACTAAAACAGCTAATCACCGCTAATTAATAGCTTATTGTTGAATGTGATTGTTTTGCGTTCTATACATTTGTATTTAGAGGTTATGTGACTTTTGAGGTATATTCGTTTTTAAGTTTTACATTTTTATTATTTATTAGATAGGCTAGTTTTCAGTAATGACTCTTATAGCTTTAGCATGTGTCAAAGGACATAATATTTACTCAGCAATTAATGTGTTAAGATTTTTGTTACTTAAAAATTGTGCTGTACAATTTCTTGTTGAAATTGTAGTAAAGAATATTGTTTATTATCTGTAACAGTTTTTTACAAATAACCTTCATCCAAATCTGTTTTTCTTCATTTTTAGTACTTCATGTCTAAACTTCTTTATTGATTAAAATTAATAAACACACCAAATACATATAAGTAACAATGAGAATCTCAGATTTCTGGCCCATTGTGCAAGAGATATGCCAAATCCAATCACTTATTATCAAATTTTCTTAACTGAATACTTATATTGTAAGATAAAAACAAGAAAACTTACAAAACATGACAATATTAGCTCTGTATTTAGTTGCAGTATTTTAAATTTTTATAAAAAAAACAAGATGAATATATCTGAGTTTTTATAGTTTATTGCTTCTTCAGATTATTGATCCTTTAAATAATTACTAAAAAGCAAAATGTACCTTTCTGCATTTCCATAATCAATGTTATACTTAATTTAGTAAGAAAATAAGTAAGTATCATAGAGTTAAGTATTGGCAAAGTATCTAAATAGAGAACGATAGGTGACAACACAAACTTTAAACTTTAAACATATTCATTGAAATTTGCGCTTCTTAAAAACAAAATCATGAATCTAAATATTTTTGTTTGGAAAAATGCGAAATGATTTAACAATAAGCTTTATTACCAGTTTTACTACACGATTTGCCAAATAAAATATGTTTATAGTTAAGTTTTTTCATAAAAAACTTCTCTTCTCTAGAGGATTTTTTAAAACAAAAAGTACACCAACATTAACTACTATGATAATTGTATATCTAATACTTCACAACTACAAGATATTATATTTTTTGCAACAATTTAAATTTAAATTGCATTTTCTGTTTGGTAGCTGTTTCATGACATAAAGTAGATAAATATCAAATTGTTACATTTAGTTTTATTTTTAATGACGTTCATAAAACAAAATGTGCATTAAATATTTCTAATAACTTTTATGATAAATGATAATATAGATAAACTGATTCATATTGCATATTAAATTATGATAATGTGTACCTCATGTTGAGTGATGGTCCTAGGTAGCTTGATGTGGTCAGCCTCCATGCCTATCTCGTTAGCAGCCTTGATCTTCATGCGGATGTAGACATTTGAGTCCTCTCTGCCTCCCACTTGAACAATGGCCAGTCGAGGCACAAAATCATCAGGCAAAGAGTTTTTTAATTCTTGTACATCACGAGACATTTCCTCGCGCATCTCCCTTAAACACATAAGAAAATATATTGCATTTTTAAATCCTATCAATGCATAAAGTTCTGAGTCATCCCTCAAATTTAAATTACTTCCTTCATTAGTAAAGTGAATTTCCAATTACCTACAGGAGTTGGGTATGATCCGGGGTAATTAAAACTTAAAAAATAAAAATAAATTCTAAACAAACCCCATGAAATAAATAAGCAAATTGGTACGTTTTATAATAATTTAGCTTATCACAAATGAACTGAACTACTATACAGTATAGTACTTTATAAGCCAAAGTATCGTATTATGTTTGTTGTGTGACTAATTGTAGACTTTTTCAGAAGCAGTGGGGTGAGATATTTTGGAGTAGGGTGAGTCGTGCACTTAATAATATCAATCCTGTGGATAATCAGGGGTTTACTGTATATCAAGAATGATAAAATAAATGGTACCAGGTAAGGTCTTCTAAAGAATCTACAGACGAAACACTTATTATATTTAAATAAATTAAAAAATACTTATTATTATATTTAAAAGTATGAAAAAAATAATCTTCAAAAACAGCTGTTCAATTAATCACATAGCCAGATTTTATGACAACACCCTTCAACAACATGAGTTGTGGCTTTCGGCCTTCAGCCTCCAGCCCCCTTAGTGAGGTGATAACTAAAATATTTTAATTGTAATTTGCATCATTACTGAAAATTCAATCATAATTGTTAGAATAAAGCTTGGAGAAATTGCACTTTTAAATTTTTTTGCCTGTTAAAAAAATGTCAGAACTCAAAAACTATTAATGTTAGGGACATTAGGTTTTTTCTAAAATATTTTAAATTGTAATTCATATCTTTCCTGAAAATTTAATCAAAATCGTTAGCCGTTTTTGAGAAAATTTCATTTTTATATGTTTTTTACCCATTAAAATGAAAAAAATTAAAATTTCAAAGTAAAAATGTCTGGAGATATTGGATAAATACCCCTACATACCAAGTTTCATAAAATTGATCCACCCGTTTGGTCCCCAGCGAAGTGCACATAAACACAGACAAACATACAGACACCAACATACAGAAACTTTTTTTTCAGGGGGTCTAAAATAGATTTTTAGACCAACTTGTAAATATTTTTTGTACGATTACAATATTTTTTCAATGCTAACGCATATGGGAGATAGTAAAAATTAAAATATCATGCAGATATTTATTTTATTTTTTAATAATAATAATGATTTTGCAATTACTAACTTGATTATTAATTGATCCTTCATTCTAACAATCAGGCTACAGAACATAGACAACCATTACAGGTTTGCATCTTTAGCACCATAACAATCACCAGCTGAATCAAACATGAAAAGACAATTTTGGATCTGTCTTGATGCTCCTCTGCCTAATCAAACTTATTTTTAGGCATTAACTCAGACAATATCCACTGGAAGCTGAGAATCCATTAATTTAAAGAGAAGGAAAGTGGAAGTTCATATACATCAAATCAATAAAATATATAATGGTGATTTGACAAATTCATATCTCATTCATATTAAATATTGTGGAATTGGAATAATGGAAATAAAATGAAGATATTGATGTACAAGATGTACTATCAACCAATCTTATTATATGGAGTGAAAACATGAAAATGGATAAAAAACTGATTTAAGCTGATTGCAGGCAGCAGAAATGAATTTTTAACGAGGAATAGGAAGAAGACTGAGAGTAAGATGGGAGGACCAAGAGAAGAGGAATGCAGAAAAGACAAGTGGAGAAAGAGGAAACCTGGAAGGGTAGACAAGAATGAAGGAGACTGGACAACATATGAAAATGGAAACAAAAATGAGCGCTTATAGAATAGTCGACTTAGTTAGTAACAATGACTACACTCAACACACTTATTTACCCCTCATATTCGCCCTATCTATATGATTGGCGTCTTACAAAGGAATAATGAATAGAATCATAGAAAAAAGCAGATTGGACAAATAATATTTTGAACCAGATTCTGGGCGCATATAGTTACTAGCATAATTTTTTACTAGAATAATAAAATAATACGTAAAAAAATTCTTATACTTCACTAGTACAACAGATGAAAAAAACAAGACAGTTTTGCACCAAGGTATAGACAGATAATATTCAGCATTCAACAGTTGATTATCAAATCGATAAATCCATTAATCTACAGATCTTGCCGTCATCATGTCACAACACTTCAGTACGTCCAAAAGACAACCCAGACGTAACAGCCGAGACCAGTTTAATTAAAAAATCACCAGTCACAGCCTCTATCTCAAATGGATCAATAAAGGCATCCTCCATGTCACTTAAAAGACAAAGTTAAGCAGGAAAGTCATTTTTTTAAACGGAGAACAATGTTCTCTAAGATGAACATGCATATATTACCATGTAAATAAGTATGAATGAATCACATTTTTTGTACCTATGAAATGATTTAAGGTTCTATTTCCATGAATAAATGTTGTTTCATCAAAGAGAAATGAAATAAAATTTCATATTCAGATAAATTTAAATCTCATTGTAAACTTGATTATTTTCAATCTAATTAATTAAAAAAAATATATATATATAGTGATTCATAAAAAGAAAGTCACAGCACCATGCAGTTCTCAGGTAATTTTAAACTGTTTAAAAGGCAAAATAACACTTACTTGGAAATCTGAGTCCCTGATAAAATTTTCGCTGTGCGTGCCATGGTCTGAAACAAACAAATATTATAAAATATTTAATATTGCATCAACTTAACTCATTGTTTTTTAGAGACACTATGTAAACAATTGTACACAATGTTTTGAGTTCAGTAATAATTTGAGTTCAATAACACCACAAATAAAATGAGTTCAGGCATAGTAACAATATAGGCCTAATTGCAAGAACGAAATTTAAAAATTGAGTTAAATATCAATCAAATAAAAATAATATTTTAATTTTTTAAAGATAACTAATTATTTTCAGCTTAATATAATTTTGTTCAATTAATGATGTACAAAATTTCCTTAGTAAAATCAATTACAAAAAACCTATAAATTTGATAAAATAATTGAAGTCACAAATCCAATTGATTACATTAGTATTTAACATGAATTTATTGATTATTTTGAACAAAGCATTAATTTGTGGAAGTAAATGCATGTTAATTTTGAATCCAAACCTTATCTTGCTAGAAACAACAAAAGTTTAAAATTCAGTTCCTGAAGATTTGTTTACGGAATATCACTGGTGTTGCATCATCCAATAATGTAAACTTTTGTTTTCTTATACAGCTAGACAATACGTAACTAGACACTGACGCAA
This sequence comes from Stictocephala bisonia, assembly GCA_035578905.1. Taxonomy (NCBI): domain Eukaryota; kingdom Metazoa; phylum Arthropoda; class Insecta; order Hemiptera; family Membracidae; genus Stictocephala; species Stictocephala bisonia. The sequence continues at coordinate 632,501 of JAQJVL010000506.1, read as the reverse complement.
TATTTCAAAGATAACGATTTAGAGTAACATTATGATAGATAACTGACTGATAACAAACACTACTCGTTTAAACTTTATTACTGGTTGAAAAAAAGATAATTAAGTTCAATGGACAATGATCTTAGTTTTGTTATAATTACTTTAAAAAATATTAGATCTAGCCTATAGCAAATTAATCCTTAGAAAACAATTAAGTAGGCTAAAAATAATTTGCAAAGATTAGTAATTAACTTATCTATTTTATTTATTCATAAATGGTAAAATTATAGTCATTTAAAAGAATAAAATATGGTATATTATCATCAACATACATTTTCAATTAGTTAATCAGTAGTTTCACAAAGGCAACCTTGAAAAGTCAGCATTTTACATAATTCAACATGGTTTTAAAAAATGTCTTATCAAGATAGCTATGTAAAGTACAAATTCCAAGATTACGGCAACATTATTCTATCTGTAGGCTATTTTTTATTGTTAATAACTTTTTAAGTCAAATCATGCTGCTGTTTTTATTTTTTTATTTTGAATGTTTTTATTCATTTATTTTTCCAGAGAGGTCAATCTTTATAACCTTGACACGCCTATTCCTAATAGACTATTGATGTTTGTGAGGAACTTATTTATACAGAGTAGGGGTGAGGAACCAGCGGAATAATGCTAATGCTAATGCATTGCTTTTATAAGCACACATATAGATGTCTCATACAATGTTAAATGTTGTGTCTAAAATTATCAACTGTTATTGTGGTTAACTGTGGAGCACTAGTGTAGTCCCTCGTAAATGTAATTCAGTTTAAACCAACTGTGGTGGCAGACCTCACTAACTAACCGTATAACTGGCACATACATATTCCTATTAGATGAGATATCTATTTCTAAGTAAAAATATAATCAAGGGTATTACTAATAAAAACTTCCAGTCAAGGTCAGGATTCAAGTCTGTGTTATCTCTAGATCAGGCTCAAAGTTCAGACGTCTTACGCTACTCTGACTCTGGCTCTTCCACTTGCTGCTATCAAAATGATAATTAATAGTCACCTTACTTTGAAAATAAACAGTTTTATGCTACAGTTTCAACCTCTTATTTCATTAATAGTTTTTTTATTATTGCTTGTCATAATAAATATGAAATGCTGAATAAGCATACAAATAAAATGTTGTCTTTCCAATAATTTTAATTCCAAGATAGTATTTTGTATTTTAAAAGTTTTTCTTCTTACAAAAATATTAAGCATGCATTTACTACAGTACACACCTGCATAGTATACAATCTGACATCATAAAATAAATAATAATTTTGCTAATCCTATTAAAATGTTTTACTATCTGTAAGCAACTACATGCATTGACAAGATCAAGATAACTACCAACTACCCAAAGACACATAACTGGTGATACCTTTATTGTCAATGGTGTGGTTACCAGAAGTTGTACTATAGGAATAACAAATAGACTAATCTTTTTTAACATGACAGTTTGATTACAAAATAAATATCTTTGGTTCTCAAATAAAACTAATGGGCTCAAGATAGAGGTTGTTATAGAATTAAATGCACCAAGATAAGACATCAGTCAACGATTATTATGAAACAAATTGATCTGTGGTGCATTTTAATGATTCTACTAGCATATTGGAACTGCTATTCAGATGAAAGCTAAGGAAAATATTATTTTACTCTCCTAACTTCATTATGCTGAAAAATATGAATAAAGTAAACAGATATTGAAATTAAATTTAGACCAGCAAAATGTCATTAGTTCACTTAAATTAACCCAAATTAAACTATTCAATATTCTGAATCTTTTCTGACCAATTGTTACCTGAACAATAACAACAATAATAATCTTTTATATAAAGAGCAATCACATCTTTCATTAAACTTTCGTCATATTTCAAAAAATACTTTGAAAAGTAACAAAGCCAATTACATGAATTTGTGTACAATGTAGACACAAATTATATTTTAAGAACTTTTTCTCTTAAGGTTTGTAAGTACTAATTAGAAAAAATTACTAAAGAGGTATTACATACGAGGACAAGCTCTGGGCAAGCTTGGGGACTTGCTGATGGACCTATTACATGTGAGGACATGCTTGTGGGCTTTCTGAAAAATAATATGGGGAGAATGTGAAATAGTCTAAATGATGTCTTATTGTTATATGTCAAAAAACTTGAGTCAGTTTATCTAGTCATATAATACCCTAATACCTCTCTGAGCGTACACTACCACCTCATTATCAAAGAACTTTTTGTCTTGGCAAATTACGTACTGTCCTATGGTTTGTTCATTATAGTTCCATGTTGTTCTATTTGTATGTACTTATTTTGTTTGTTTTATAGTTGTTAAAATAATTTAAAACTTTTGTTCATTTATATTTATGTGATATTTAAATTTTTGTACTACAAAAGGACTTTGAACATCCCAACAATCAAAGAACTGATTTATAGTATGACTGGTTTATTGTAAATGTAAATAGCTAGTGTCTTATACTTCTTGTAAAAATAAGAAAAAATAAGATTGTTCTGAGAAATTTTATAGCATCAATTACCAAGCAGAAGTCAGAAAATTAAAAAAATATTCTATAAAATATACTATTGTGTGTAGTGCTTACTCAAATTGTTTAAGACTTCATACGATTATGATAAGATGTGCGGAAAGTATTAAACATGCAATTGCCAGAAAGTATCAGGAATATAAAATTAATATGTTCTCTAGTAAAATACATTATGTGTGTACTAAAATAATACAGAATATTAAAGAGAATACAAATATATTTGAATTTTACCAATTGGTCGAATATTAGTTTATAAATATTTCATCATTTTTAGATTTAGACAATAGACAATAGACAATATTCTTTATTCATAAACATTGAGTTTAGAATTTTCGTCATACAATAATGGTTACATGGCACAGGTAGAAAACAATAATATTTAATTATGGTGAGTGTTCTCTCCAGTCCATGAATTCTTGGGTGGTGTAGAATGGTCTCTGCAGAAGCCAATCTGATAGTGAATTTTTCAGACGTTGTGTCGGAATTGTCTTCAGGAATCCTGGGAGGTTGTTGTAGTAGACTGTTCCTCTGTATGATGGCTTCCTCTCAAATAAGCTGCGATGATGTGTAGCTATTGCAAAATTATGACCATTTCTCGTGTTGTATGAATGGAAGTCTCCGTTTCTAGTTTGTCCAGATTTTACCGAGTGTAGGATCGTTTCGAGAATGTAGAGAGCTACCACTGTTAGTACTTTTAGCTCCCTGAACGCTTCTCTGCAGCTGTGTCGAGGTTCCAGTCCGGTAATGGCTCTTATGGCTCTCTTTTGAATTATTAGTACTCTTTGTATATTAGTTAGAGTTGTCCCTCCCCAGACTATTAGCCCATATCTCAGGTGTGACTCGAATAATGAGTGATATGCTGTTTTTGCCATGTCTGCATTACAGATTTGTTTAATTCTTCTTACCACGTAGACACAAGAGTTAAGCTTATTACAAAGTTTGTCCACATGAGGCTTCCAAGAAAGCCTATTGTCCAGGATGAGACCTAAATATTTTGTTGTGTCAGATGTAGTTAGTACTGGAAGGCCTTCAAGCTGATTATGATTAGATGTGAAAATTAGCTGCTGTGTCTTCTTTTCGTTTAAAACCAGGTCATTCATGCTGCAGTATTGCTTTGTTAGTTTGAAAGCTGTGGAAGAGTTGGTGTCTAATTGGTCTTTACTTTTGTTAGTGATGGTAAGAGCTGTATCATCTGCATACATAACAACTTTACAGAGTCCATTTAGATGTTGTGGGAAGTCGTTAGTTAAAAGTATGTACAGGACCGGGCCTAGCACCGATCCTTGAGGCACTCCTCTGGTCACTGGTAGTTCTTCAGATTTTACTTTAATTATTGTTCCATTATTCATGTATGAGAACTCAACCAGCTGTTTTCTATTGTTTAGGTAACTTTTGAACCAGTCTGCTTCTTTATCGTCAATTCCCAAGAGTCTAAGTTTCTGTGTTATTACTTTATGTCCAAGGCAGTCAAATGCTTTGCTGAAATCAAGAAAGATGGTTGTAGCTAGGGAGCCCTTATCTAGTGTGTCTAGTATGTGTTCAGTCAGCTGCACTAGAGCAGTTACAGTTGATCTTCCCCTCATAAAGCCATGTTGTTTTGTGGTGAGTAGATTGTTTTGTTCTAGGTGATTTAATAGTCGTCTCAAAACAACACGCTCAAGTATCTTGGAAAATGTTGAGATTAGTGAGATGGGGCGATAGCTGCTCGGTTCATTTGTGTTGCCTTGTTTGAATTTCGGATACACTTTTGCTATTTTTAGACAATTTGGAAATATTCCTTGTGCAAGTGACTTATTTATTAGGCAGGTCAGTGGCATTAGGATCTCATTTTTGCAGTATTTAACTATTTTTGACGAGAATTCATCTTCTCCTGCTGATGATTTTGGTTTTAGTCCATCAATTATTTTACTGATTTCATCGCAGTTTGACTTGGGGAAATGTAGTTTGGTTATTAGTGGGTTCTGAATTGCTGTTTGTGGGGGGTCATCTTGATTGTTAGAGAGTGTCCTTTCAGCTATTGTAGTAAAAAATCTGTTTAGTTCATTTGCTATTTCAGTTGGTGCAGTGATGGTTTCTTTGTCTACTGTCAGTGTGCAGGGCTGGGGGTTAGAGACGTGAGCTTTCCTTTCTTCATTAATTATATTCCATATCACTTGCATCTTGTTGTTTGTTTCCCCTATTCTGTTAGCAATGTGCTGCTTTCGAAGAGTTTTAAGTTTCAAGTCGTAGGCTTTCTTTTTCTCTGCAGCATCTCTTTTATCTACAGTTCTATTTGTTATGACTGATCGGTTTAGGGCATTTAGATAGTTGTCTTTAAGCTCATTGCATTCAGCGTCCCACAGTTTATTGGTGTTGTTTGTTCTTGACTTCACTGTAGTAATAGGACAAGTTATATTCATTGCTTGTTGGAGTGTTTTATGGAACAGTTCGAAAGCCCTACCAGCTTCATTTATGTTTAATATATTTTGCCAGTCCTTTGTCTCTAGTAAGCATCTTAGATCTTTCATTGTGTCTTTGTTGATTTTCCTCTTTTGTATAGTGGCTGGGGTGGTATTTTTTGCAATGTTGACATGACATATCTGGGCACAGTGATCGGATATGCCTGTTACTAGTACTTTGACATGTATGTCATTGTCATCAATATTTGTACATACGAAGTCAATGGATGTTTGTGTACAGTGTGTCACTCTATTAGCAGGTAGTTTAGTTCTTTTGATATTATATCCCAGTAGTGCTTCTTCCAGTTTCTGTTTGTCTCCATTGATGGTCATGTTGTCAACGTTGATGTCACCGATTATAACAATTTGGTAATTTGTTTTAGGTAGTTTGTCCAGTTCAGCCATGAGGAAGTCAATTGCTAGATCTAAGTCACTATTTGGTGGTCTGTAAACACCTAATATATAGAGGTTTTGCCTTTTGAAGTTTATTTTTATAAGTGCTGTTTCACAGATTCGCTCTGAGACTGGATCTGATGTGGCAACCGAAATTGTTTCATTTTGCAAATTTGACTTTGCATATATTGCTACACCTCCTTTCCTGTATTTCTGTCTGGTGTATCCACTTATTAGCCGGTATCCTACAAGCCTAGTATTTTCTAGATTATCATTGTTTAGCCCATGTTCTGTTAACACTACTACATCCGGTTTAGTGTTATGTAGGAGATGTGCAATTCTGTCAATTTTGTTTTGTAATCCATCTACATTTTGGTGTGCCACTGTAAACTCTTGTACTTTTCTGACCTTGTTTGGTTTACAAAAATCCTGTACTTGTAAGCAGGGTGTTTGTGTTTTGCCTTTTTTGTGTGGTTAAGACCTAAAAAAGAAGTGTCAGTAGTGGAGATTGTCTCCTCTGTATTGGCTTTATTCTCTTCTCCAAGTTGGGAGATGCTAATTTTTGTTGTTTTTGTTGTTTTAGTTTGAGTCAGTTTTTTGGGCAGGGTTTGTCTGATTCCCTCTGTTATAGTTTGACTCAGTTTTTTGGGCAGGGTTTGTCTGATTCCCTCTGTTATAGTTTGACTCAGTTTTTTAGGCGGGGTTTGTCTGATTCCCTCTGTTATAGTTTGACTCAGTTTTTTAGGCGGGGTTTGGCTGATTCCCTCTGTAGTAGTGTGGTTAGACATTTCTTTTTGGTAGAGCTGATTTTTTTAACAAATGAACTAATTACAGGGACATGATACAATTATGTTACGGTAAGCAAATGCCTTACGGAGACAATTAGTCTGTGGTTAGCCTCGTTTGAACTGGAACCTCAGCCCAATGTGCCTTCTTGATCCCAGAAAGATAGACTGCTCATTGTCTTTAACCAAGATCTCTTTTATGCTGACTCGGTCTCTCATAGTGGGTCTGAGAATTTAGAGAGTGATTCGATGTAAATTGGTGAAGTGGGTTTGGTCTAATAGATCTTTTTAAGCCTTCCAAAAATCACTCATTTTTGTTTAGAAGAGTCCACAGGACTGCCGGTCGTTGCACTCTTTTCCTTATGGAACATGGAATGATTGTTTTCTCCACATTGCTAGACTCATTATCTCTAAATGAAGAAACTGCAGTCATAATTCGATTTGTCAAACTTTGCAGCATCAATTTCTACCACTTTCTCAAATCAGCCAATATTTCCACTGCTCGAAATACTTATCGATGAAGACTTAAAATGCAAACCTGTACCAATAAATGATGGTCTGGTTATTTAAATAAGCATTTTCTGTAATTAAAGTGTGTTGTGAAAGCTTCTGTTGTAAGAGCAACTCACTCATTTAGCCCTAATTCAGGGTTATTAGGGCCTTCTAACAACAGAAATCTTTTAATAGATTTATCTTGATGGGTTTGGACCCTTGTCCCATATCAACGTTTGAATAATCAATAAAAACTGCCACTGGTATTGGGGAAAAAGAAACAAAATCGCCACCAAATGACTGCTTCTTTTTCTTATTGAATGATACTTAACAATGATACATGTATTTCAGAATTCAATGTTGATTGAAAATACACAGTCTAATTTTAGGCACTTAGAAATGAACAAACCATATTTTTTATTGAGATCGTACAATTTTTTCTGTCATAATAAATTATAAAAACAGTGCTGCTTCGCACTGGATGCGTGTGTTTTTGCTTTAGTTTCAGACATTTTTATTTGTATTTATCTAGTGACTTTTGGAGTTTTTCCAAGTACAATAATTGGCCTACAGCTTATATATAATTTAAAATGGTACGTACCGTAGCTGACACAACCCATACGCTATATATATTTTCAGACAGCTTAATTAAAAGAATATAACAGTAGAAATAACTAAGAAATTCACTCAAAGAATACTATTGATCTATGAAAGGTTGAGTTCTCACAGGTTTTGTGATACGAAAGTGGTTTTCATACACGATTTCAGTGTAAAAACTGTATTTACAAATGCACATGTATATAACATTTAAACAAAAATCTGCCATCAACATAAACTAATCTAAGATGTCTAACTTCCAGACAGGTTAAGTGGAAGAAGGGACTTTCTAGTCCCAACTTCGCCTGGTTAAATAAAGACGTATTTCATTTCATATCCTTACCAAAAATTCACAACTTTATGGAGGATATTTTTCTTCTGCGAAAGATAGGCTAAATTAAGTTTTACCAAGAAGAAAAATTGAAATATGTTTTGTTAAAATATATAGCATCGTGGCTATTCAAATTCCGTACTGATCAAGAATATGTAAAGGGGTTTGAAATCAAACCATTATTAAAAGTGTTAGCTCTGGAAAAGTGCCTATTTGGATAAAGTTATATATTTATAGATTAGAGTAGGTAGGCCTACTGTTAGGTTATTTTTTTTTTTTTTTTTTTAGGTAAGGTAGGTTATATGTTCTGTTAGGTTAGGTACAGTAAGATTAAGCTGGCTTTATTATTTGTTGTTAACCTTACCTAATTAAACCTAACTAAAACCAGACATGACCTAACCAAAACCCAACATAAGCTAACCAAAATCTAACATAATCTAACCAAAACCCAACATAACCTAACAACCTTACTGAAACCAGGACATTTTCGGCTCTTAACACGCTTAATCATTTTCAAATTGCAAAACTTTTGCCATATAAGTGATCAGAACACAATTCTCCATAATTTGAGTAGCCAAAAACAATATGTTTACACCAACAATGATGGCTTTAGGTAAAAAAATTGTTCAATTTATCCTCATTTTCATAGTTTTCCCAGCTTTTCCTACCAAAATGTATGTTGGTACTTTCAAAATTAGCCCATTATATGAGTGTTTAGAGAAAATAATTTCACTAAACAAGTGAGATATAAGGAAAATTAAAATAAGATAGGCCTTTGCAATAAAATTAATTTTTTTGGTAATTATACACTTTCTTGCCACCTCACGGATTTTCAAAATTTCTTCTCCACTAGCTTAAAAACGATCTATATTTTCATGAAACATATTTTTTTCGTGCGGAAATGCCATTTTATTACGAAAAATAACGAAAAAGGAGATGCTGGAATTGAGGTTATGTGCGTAAGTAAACACTAATATAGGACGATTTCACTAGAATGTTTATTTAATTTTCACAATATTATGAAGCAATTTAATGTATTTTATAACAATTCACATACATTTATTTTACTTGTAAGTTAAAATGATGTTTATACAACTATTTTCAACTTACATGCAACACTTCTGATAACTGTTATTTCTTCACTAAATAAACTCCAAAAGCACTGTCTTCGTCTTCATCTCATAATTCCATATCCCCTGTTCCACAAGCTATCCTATTTCAATGCTAACCAAATCACTGCTTCTATACCTTATAATTACTTAGCTACTGTACAGAAAAAAAGGAATATAAAAATATAAACAATCATATTTTGTTTGAAAAATATATTTAGCAAAAGAGAACAAAGTTATGCCCTTGTGGGATTTTCTTTTAGAATTATAGCTTAAGTTACGATAAAATATTATTTTTCTTGATTGCACACGGTATCTTGGAGAAATCAATACGTGTCCGATGTGGTGAGAAGGAGTAGAAGCTGAATGGCCGATGGTGGAAGAGAACCAAGGAAGCTGAAAAAAAATTATATATATATATATATATATATATTGCATATAAAACTTGAATGTTAATAAACATACTTTTATTCTACTAAATTGAAATGTTTACACTCAAATCGTAAGAGATAAGTGGATTACCTTAATACTTAGGTAGATATAACCTAGCAGCCGCAACGAAGAATCTGAGGATCCGCTCACCGCGTGGATACTTTCGCTTAAATTGGTATTCAGCTAGGTATCCACAATAGTGTTCTTTGCTAACCCTGTAACGTGGCACTGTGGCTCGTACTTCTCGCCACGAGCGTTCCACGGTGTTTGTGTGTGCTCCAGTATCGGGTTCAACAAAGTACACGGAGTGGTTCACCGTGAAGTGGTCGAAGCCTTGTTGTTGGAGGTTTTGGTATGCCTTCCAGCAGTCACTCATAATGGTAGTACCAGGAAATACCCAATCGTGCAGGATTGCTAGAAGGGTGGTGGCATCGCGGGTCTCTACAGGAATGTAGAAACTCTTGTTACTTCCCCTTTCGATGCCACCAAACACCCATTGGCCCTACAAAAGAACATTATATTATAATGATTTCAAAATAGTTTTAATATAACCTAACTTAACTAAACCTAACTAACATACTCTTAACTTAAAATGAACTATAACATAACATATACTTAAACAAAATTATAGATTTGCGATAAAATAAATTGTCTAGCCGGCTTTAATATATGAGAATTCGTGTTCTATAATTAATAGTTTTTTTTTTTTTTTTTTTTTGTAATGTTCGTGTAGAAGCCACTATTCGAAATTTGCGTTAGATTTAAGTTTCTGGCCTCCGGGACGGCCTGCCTGCCGTCCCTTCGGCGTTTAGATATGAGAATTCGTGTTCTATGATTAATAGTTTTTTTTTTTTGTAATGTGCGTGTAGAAGCCACTATTCGAAATTTGCGTTAGATTTAAGTTTCTGGCCTCCGGGACGGCCTGCCGGCCGTCCCTTCGGCGTTTGGATATGAGAATTCGTGTTCTATGATTAATAGTTTTTTTTTGTAATGTTCGTGTAGTAGCCACTATTCGAAATTTGCATTAGATTTGAGTTTCTGGCCTCCGGGACGGCCTGCCTGCCGTCCCTTCGGCGTTTAGATATGAGAATACGTGTTCTATGATTAATAGTTTGTTTTTAATGTTTTTGTAGTAGCCACTATTCGAAATTTACGTTAGATTTGAGTTTCTGGCCTCCGGGACGGCCTGCCGGCCGTCCCTTCGGCGTTTATATATGAGAATTCGTGTGTAATTATTAGTTAGTTTTTGTAATGATGATATAATGGCCGCTATTTGAAATTTGCGTTAAATTCGAGTTCCTGGCTTGTTCCTCAAATGTAATTATATGATAAATCGTGTTTTGTTCAGCTATATTATGATAGTAAAAGTTACGTAACAATAATGTTTATTAATATTAATTAATTACCTGAATATTACGGCCACGATTGTACTTTGATCGACCAAACTTCGCTTCGTCTATCTCGACGATTTTGCCGGGTCCACCTATCCTTTCGCTGCTACGTAGAGCGTCGTCGATCAAGACCTCTCGGCAGAAGGTCGACGACGCTGTGCGCTGTTAATCCCAGTTCCTCTTGCAAGATGTGCTGGCGTGGAGGATTTTGGAGGAGCATAAAAGCCACAAATCTCCATAGCTTCTGGATTGAAATGTGTTTTTTCAATGAATGTCCCTTCACGCGCAGACACTCTGCAGTCACACTTCCTTGGCCTCTGTTTCCTCTTCGAGATGGGTTTCAAACAACGAAAGTATAGTGTTTGCCTATTCAGCTTCAGTTTGTTCTCACCACAATCAGGACACGCAATTGATTTCTTCAAAACACCGTGTGCAATCAAGAAATCTAATATTCTATCGTAACTTAGAGCAAAAGCTCCAAAAAGTAAAATACCACAAGGGCCTACGCAATCCATTTTATTTTAGCTCACTGTAAGTACTGTACACTGTAAAAATGGCGTGAATTCAATAACGCTTAGTGGAAAATAATATTTTTATTTTGAAATTAATAAAAACAGCTGATATAATTAAAATTATATTGCAGCTTCCCCTGGAGGCAAAATAGTAGCAAAATATAAAAATAAAATTATTAATGATGAGCCACAATAAAACGATTCATATAGGCAGTGGCATCAATATGACATTGGAACAGTGGTATCGTACCAAACTAAATGTAACTTTGTAAACATTAAACAGGTACTTCGTAGTGTATTGATTGATTGGTAAGAATATAAATTCAGCTTTATTTAATTGTTATAAAATAGTTGTATAAACATCATTTTAACATACAAATAAAATAAATGTATGTGAATTTTTATAAAATACATTTAATTGCTTCATAATAGTGAAAATTAAATAAACATTCTAGTGAAATCGTCCTATATTAGTGTTTACTTACGCACATAACCTCAATTCCAGCATCTCCTTTCTCGTTATTTTTCGTAATAAAATGACATTTCCGCACGAAAAAAAATATGTTTCATGAAAATATAGATCGTTTTTAAGCTAGTGGAGAAGAAATTTTGAAAATCCGTGAGGTGGCAAGAAAGTGCATAATTACCATTTTTTTGATACAAGTTTTCTGCAGAATAAAAACTATTATCTGAGAAAAAATAAATAATTACCATAGTATGAATTTTTACTAGGCCTACACTACATAGCATTGAGGAAACTAAGAACATTTGAACATAATCAGTTGTAGTGAATTATGAGGTTATAGGCCCTACCGTAAGATATAAAATTAAATAACATAACTACCAAATATTTGCTTCAAGTTGTAGATTTTGAATTGTAACACTATACGTTAAGATTTAAACTGCTATAGAACAATTTGTAATGTTAAACAAACACACATCAATTGACTGCCGGGCCGGTAAATTTATCAGTTCAAACTAGTTTACCATCAAAACAAATTCTAGTTACAAACTCATTACTCAACTTAACTTACTCAACAACAACAACAACACAACAAGTGGGATGTGGTGTGGTATGAGAACTAAGAAAGTGAGAAGTGCATTAACGGCATCAACAGGTGATACGATACAAATGGTAGTGATGTGGTGTGATTGTGATTTGCCGACCTGTGATTTAGTCACTGTGATTCTGAAATCACAGGTCGACCTGTTACTGACGGAGCGGGAGTAGCAGGTCTAAACTGTGATTCGATTCGTTGAAGGCGGGCTGCTCTGTTCGGCCGCCCCGCCCGCCTGCAACGGCTCACAGTAACTCTAGGTCAATGTCAATGACCAATGACTCACGGAACCTGTTTTCTTATCTGTGATTGTGACTGTGATTCGTCACCTAATGAGTCATTTCACAGTCACAGTTGAGAGTCCGAGCGATATACTCAGTAAGTGAGACCGCGGTTCAACCAGTTGAATAGGTTATGTTTTTTATTATGTGTTATTTTAATTTTATGTTTGTGAGTGACTATTGAGTTGTGAGTGAGTTTATTTGAAATTGTTATTGATATTTCTGTTATGTTAATAGTAATAGTTTAGACTTTAATTTTAACAAAAACAAACATGGATCGAATGAAGAGTGGCACAGTATTTTTTGTATTTTTTATTGTAAACATAATATGTAATCTTGAATATGAAATAAGAATGACTATTTGTATTTTTTAATTGTAAACATGTACACATGCATAGTTAATGTTCCAATGGAACATTTCCATATGTTGATATTTGTATTTTTTTATTACAAAAATGTACAGATGTATAGTTTTTGTTTATACTGTACATCCAATAAATAACTATTTTTGAATTCACTTAGTATTATTTTCTCAGGCCCTTCATAAGTAGTTGCAAATATTAATACTTTGCTAAGAAAACAATATAAAACAGATACGGGTAGCACAGTAACCTGAGCAATCACCCGTTCTCTCACAGTAGAGATGGGCGTTAAATATCGTATTAGGATCAGTATTACTAATACTGAGAAGTAAACTAATACCACGGTAACTGTTACCGAGATCACCCTAATATTTTGGTAACACGGCTAATGTAATCCAACTGGACGGCGCGGAACGTAAACCAGACTGATAACGGCAAAAAAACTAATTGCCAAAATATTGGTTTGGTATTAGGATTTGGAAGCAAATACTGGAATGGCGAGTAATATCCGCTGGAGATATTAGTCAGCTAATGTTCTCAATTCTCATCATGAATAAAATGGGCAGGAAAATATTGTTGTATTCGTGTTGAGACATGAAACTTAATTCCCCTCCCCTCGCCCCTTCCGGCTCCCTCACATAATCATTTTTTAATACTGTTTAGGTATGATATTATGCTTATTGCATTTTTATTTTGTTGTTTTATCATTTAATATTAAATTTGTTTTAAATGTGTTATTATTATTATGATTCATAACTTGTTTACTATTTTAAATACTGTTTAGGCCTATTATAACCATAAGCAACATTATAATAAAATTTTGTTCCTATATTGTGACACTATGTTTATTATCCTTCGAGTATTCTTATAGGATATTCTTAAATAAACTACAGAATATTATCATTAAAATAAAATATTGTTAAATACTACTCATCTTTATAATACGCTAGTTTACACGAATAATATATGTGTCTAACAGGCTGTAATAGGCTTAGGCTACCGATTGTTTAAGTTAATATGTAAGCTATCTGGTAACGAAAAACTAACCTTCTAATATTTACACTGCACTAATATATCGCCTGCAAGCAACGGCATTGCACTCCAGTAACAGTTACCAAAATAACAGGGTGAGTATTACTAATATCGACGTGCTCGAAAACGATATAACCTAATACCAGAATATGACGATATTTCCCATCTCTATCTCACAGTTCACAAATCACACCCCAATGCAACAGCTGATGAAAATCACAATCACAGTTATAAATCACAGTTATTTCTAAGTAGCAATCACAGTTTGACCTGTGAGTGTAAAATCACTGTTAGTCACATCACTAACAAATGGAGCACTAGAGCAGAGACTCAAAGAGAGGGGAAAGAATAGGAGAAATGAGATTGAAAAGAGAATACAACGTCAGAGAAAAAAGAACATGGATATTCTATGAAGAAGAACATTAAATCTGTGAAATTGAAAAAAATCTTATGTCGCTTTTCATGGAGTCTTCAAAACTGTTTATATAACACTGAAGTAATTAAAGTTTAATTTATGTAAATTGTGTTTAATTTGTCTCCTAACTTATTTATTTGTTAGATATAGTTGTTATATACTGTATACTTGTTAAGTATACAGTATATAACAAGTTTTATCAATAGGTATTCAAACTTTTTCATCAATTCTCGCTTGTTGATTTATGCTAACCTTTTGTATTATAATATCTGCTTTTATCTTTATCATATCTTGGTTCTATTCTATTTTATTTATATGTTATTTATTTTTATGGCAATACCATTTCACGTTTAAATTTAAAAAAAGATGATCGTACTTAGTGGATAATTAACTATAAAAATAAGATAATATTATAAATGATAATACTGGGGCCCTTAATTTCATATAATATATGCGGAATAATCTATATCTATAAAATCCAATGTATATTTGTTTGTCTATCCTTTATGCGCTACTAAACCGTCCAGCCGATCGACATGAAACTTGGGGAATTTGTTCTATACACCCCAGGGAAGGTTTCTGTCCTATTCCCGTTTCTTTAATCCCTCAGGGCTCCATCCCTTGAACCTCTAAAGTTTCAATGTTAATCAAATAGCAGGATGCATGAAGGTATAATAAGTCAAATATAAAAAGAATATCAGCTGTGGGTTTAAAATATGTCAAAATTAAATCAAACCATGTGTAAATTTTTTAAACTGTTTATATTTCTACTAGGGGACACCCCTGCACGCTTCGTATGCCAACCCCGACGCTTGCTACGCTCGATACACCTCGGCCTTCGGCCTCGGCATGTAACTATTCAATACAAAAATCGGTATATTAACTATATAACGTAAAATTACAATATTACATTTCGGTACAGTATCTCACTCACACTAATTGCTTTGCCACCTATTTAGCCTATTTCAAGAGTGTTCATTTCATTTATTTTTGTTTAACAGCTGAAGATTAAACTCATAGTAAAATATTAAATAGTATAATGTCAAACATTCAAAATAGACATGTTTATTTATTTACAAAACAGCTGTTATTAATTTACTAAAATCAACCCAATGTTATCCTTATGGACCAATCTTTTAAGGGTGCTTTATACCCCTTAGGACTACTTTATCAAGATGAAAATACTTTAGTTGTCCTATTTAAGTTCTAAAGAAAC
The DNA here is from genome assembly GCA_035578905.1 of Stictocephala bisonia. NCBI lineage: Eukaryota > Metazoa > Arthropoda > Insecta > Hemiptera > Membracidae > Stictocephala > Stictocephala bisonia. The sequence continues at coordinate 617,101 of JAQJVL010000506.1, read as the reverse complement.
AGTGTACAAAATTTCAGCTCTCTACCTACATGGGAAGTTGGAGAATTAGTGATGAGTGAGTCAATCAGTGAGGGCTTTGCCTTTTATATATATATATAGATGTTTTGATTCCTTGTGAAGCTATATTAAATTGATTGATTTATTTGATTAACAGCTGTTAAATAAAAACAAATAGAATAAAATTGTGGTAGGCAATACTTTCAAAATTAAAAATAATTGAGTACAGTAATAAACTACACAAATACGAAGTACGGCACCGCCTAATAAAGTCACATTGTTTTGAGCCTTCTGCTCACGGGACTCCAAGTGTATGTCGGCGCCATCTAGGCGGGATTCGGCCTTAGAGGCGTTCAGGCATAATCCCACGGATGGTAGCTTCGCACCACCGGCCGCTCGACCGAGTGCATGAACCAAATGTCCGAACCTGCGGTTCCTCTCGTACTGAGCAGGATTACTATTGCAACGACTGTGTCATCAGTAGGGTAAAACTAACCTGTCTCACGACGGATAGAGCAAAGGATAACAATACTCGCCATACAGGAAATGAGAAACACAATGCGGGAACCATACGAATCACAGGGATTCAGAATCTACCAAGGAATCCCCGGAAAGAGAGTAATGAAAAATATACCACAGTTCGGAACAGGTTTCATAGTGAAAAACACAATAATAAATTCTGTCAAGGAGTTCAAGACCTACACGGATAGAATAGCAACTCTGACCATCAGGTCCGCAAACAAGACGTACACGCTAGTCAACGTGCACGCACCCACAAACGAGAAGAACAAAACTGACCCAGAACCTGTGGAGGGATTCTGGAATCTACTAGACCAAATCCTCACTAATATTCCATCAAACCACACTAAAATCGTGATGGGAGACTTCAATGCGCAGATAGGAAGAGAGAAAAGGTTCAGGAACATTGTTGGGGACTGGCCGGCACAAAAGAAAACTAGCACGAACGGCAGAAGATTGATAGAAATTTGCAGAGAACACAGAATGGTGATTGAATCAACCAGATTCAAAAGAAGACCACACAAGAAGAAAACGTGGAAACACACCGATTGGAAAAAGGGCGAATACCAACTTGACCATGTCTGTATGGACAAAGACCATCACAGAGAAATCTACAACGTTAAAGTTCTGAGGGGAAAGGACCTGGGTTCTGATCACTACCTGTCCAAAATAAAAATCAAAATAACACCGGCTGGGAAAAAGAAAAAAAGAGCCAACCGGTTGAGACGAACCTACGACCAAGCAAAAATACAAAACAACACACAATACACAATGAAAACAAACACAGTCCAATCAGACACGGAACTGGAAGTACTGACAGAGAAGTTGAAAACAATAGCCGCAGAAATAGCACAACCCGAAAAGAGAAAAAAACACCAGTGGTGGGACAGAGTGTGTGAGGAGGCAGTCGACAGGAGACATGAAGCGTGGAAGAAATTCCAAAATAACAAAACTGACGAAAATTTTGCAATGCTGACCCAACAACGGAAACTAACTCAAAGAACGTTAAGAAATAGCAAAAGAAAGTATCATCACGGACTGCTGGACCAAATAGAAGATAGCTTTGCCAAAAACAACTCACGGCAATACTATAGAACATTTAGGGAAAAAACCAAAACCTTTACACCACCAACCCTCATGCTCAAAAACAAAGAAGGAGTAACGGCACACAACGATGAAGAAAATGCCAACATTATGGCGGAAAGCTTCCGAAATCTTTTGAACTGCGAAGACCCGATCAATATACTCGACATAAATACTAACACAGAAGTCAGGACACCGGAAGAGAACGTACAAGCACCATCAAAATCAGAAGTAGAAATAGCAATTAAACAATTAAAAAACAACAAAGCTAGCGGAGAAGACCAACTGACAGCAGAGCTCTGGAAGTACGCCGGAGAAAACGCAGTTACCAGCCTCCACAAGAACATTCAAAAGATCTGGAAAGAGGAGAAATTACCGACAAGATGGACAACAGCAATAATATGTCCCATCCACAAAAAAGGGAGTAAGACCGACCCAGGCAATTATAGAGGGATCTCCCTACTGGACTGTACGTACAAGATTCTCTCCAAAATAATTTATAACAGGGTCAGAGACCAACTAGAAAAAGAACTGGGAGAATATCAGGCGGGATTTAGACCGGGAAGAAGCTGCCCAGAACAAATATTAAACCTAAAGCTAATCATCGACTACTACAAGTCGAGAAACAAACAACTAGTGATCTCTTTCATCGATTTCCAAAAAGCCTACGACAGCATACATAGAGAATCTTTGAAGAAGATACTGAGAAATTTAGGCTTACACCCCAAACTGATCAAAATGATTGGGCTTACACTGGAGAACACAACATCTAAAGTCAAATTCAGAGGAGCAACCTCAGACGCGTTCGAAATTAAAACAGGATTAAGACAGGGGGACGGGTTGTCCCCAATTCTATTTAACTGCGCACTGGAATATCTGATGAGAGAATGGAGGAAGATTAACCCAGAACTAATAAAAGTAGGAACGAAAATCAAAGTGAACTGTTTAGGTTTTGCGGACGACTTGGCTTTATTAGCAAACAGCATAAAAGAAGCAAGAACGCAAATTGAGACACTAGAAGAGATAGCTGGGAAAATTGGACTAAAAATCTCGTTCGAAAAGACCAAAATCATGGTCAGGGATCCTCTCTGCGTTGATCACATATCAATTTTTAACACTAAAGTAGAACTGGTGAAAAAATTCAAGTATCTGGGGGAAACAATAACACACAACAATAACGAGAAAATCAACTGGAAAGAAAGAACTGACAAATTGAAGAAGTCTCTATTCACAACTCAAAACATATACAATAAGAGATGCTTATCAACAAAAACCAAAATCAGACATTACCAAACGGTGATTCTCCCGGAAATACAATACGCATGCGAGACAATCTCCGGACCTTACAAAATAGGAGAGATAGAAGCGATAGAAAAATTAGAAAGAAGGATAATAAGAAAATGTATAAACAAGAAGAACCTAGTGGAAGGTCAATGGAGAATAATCCCAAACGAAACCGTCTATAAAACAATCACTCCACTAACAGAATTCTTCAGAAGGAAAAGGATATCATTCCTGGGACACATATTGAGAACGGAAGACACTAGACTAGCTAAACGACTGATCGACTTTTACTGGAATAAAAAAATCAAGTCAAACTGGGTGAGAGAAGTGCAGAAGGACATGGAAGAACTAGGAATCTTGAAAGAGGATCTCGTAACAAAATCACAGAAATACAGGGAATGGGTAAAAACAAACACAATAACACTCACGCACAAACCAAGACCAAGACGAAATGTGGTGTATTCAGAGGAGGAAAGAAGACGAAGATCGGAACGGCTAAAAAAATATGGGCTAAAAAGAAAGAAGAGACAGCCAAACAAATGAAACAGCTAAGGACGACTACAAGTTTTGAACTAAAGTGATCCAATAGGGTCGTAAAAGCAATAAATAAATAAATAAACTACACAAAACATCAGCTGTTGTAAATTGGATACTGTGTAAACTGAAAGGTTGCTGCACATTTCAATGATACAATCAAAACTCAATATTATGACCGGCGATGCGGGCGGGTACAGCTGAGCTAGTGAACAATAAAAGAAAAAGAAGCCATCGATTTTATACACACATAAGGATATACCGAAACGCAAAAGCAAAGAAGCTAGAATACAAGTCTCTTGAGTAAAACACTAAAGCAGACTACTAAACTAGGGGAGCTTAAAACAGATAGCAAAACAAGATTATTTACAGAAGTCATAAGATATGCAGTAACAAGAATGGTGCCTGGTGTTTTTATCTGTACCGAAAAATGCATTCGTGGTGACATTCACTGCAATGCTAATTAAATATGTACACCCTTCAATATTTAATCTGTATCCGTTGATGACCACCTGGTTGGTTGATGATCACCTGAATACATCACGTTTTACCACTGATCAAATAGGACATCGTTCCAATAGTGATGCCAATATTCACTTGCTCCAGTAGGGCAGGACAGTCCACTAAAGAATTGAGCAACTAATGGAGGAAGGTCATTGGATATCCCCTCCTGCTGTCCGCCAGTGACTGCATATCATTCTTCTCCTCAAAATAGTCTACAGGCACATCTAAACTATTGAAGTTTGTTCTCCAACCAAGGAATCTGAGAAATCTTCTTTGAATGAACTGGAGCGTGGATCGATATGTCCAATTTAATAAGGGGGCTAAAATGGTAAGGGGAGAGCACAATCCAGCACCTACCGTATAAGAGATTTGTACAGAATGGTTGCTGTTGCCCTCAACATGTACTCTAATCAAAAATAGGAGTCAAAAGCAACATCAAAATCTTCAGATCTAACCGTGTTGCATCTTTCCTTGATGACAACATTCAAGTTGTAACCAACAATAATAATGTTTCCTTTCTACTATACATGATGAGCTTGATTTTCCGTTCACAGCCTTTTAGTTCACACAACCCCACCGTAGCACATAGTCCAATGCATTTTGAAAGGCCCAGCAGTCCTCTATTGAAGAGATATCTAGGAGAGCTTAACGTAATCAGCCAAAAGTACTTATATATTTATACTTCTTCCTTCGTCTGATACCAGAAAAACTGGATTGACTGCGTCATGATTAAAAGTTAAAATTTTAGAACTTAGTTGTCGTCACACTGTAAAATAGAATAAAACATTTGTCTAACTAGAGGTACATGGCGGTGGACGTGGAGATGGATGATAAGTCCTCGTCATAGTACTAACAGAGTTTATAGAAGGGTTTAGTCCTTAGCCAGTTTTTCACAGTAGCCTTAAATCTTTGACCATCCAAATTTCTGACATTGGTCGGAAGACCGTTGAACAGTCCGATAGCGACATTGGGAAAACTGTCACGAATTAAGCTTAAGCGTGTAAACGAAATTTCAGTATTATCACACTGCCTAGTTTGGTGAAGATGATGTTGACCCCAGGTCTCAAAGTCAGAAAGGTGTTCCTTCACGTAACACACAGAATCAAAGATAAATCGACCATATATTGTGAGGATACCCAGTTGCTGAAAAAGTGGTCGGCAGTGATCCAAGTGTCCACTCCTGGTAATTACTCTAACAGCTCTTTTCTGCAATTTTAAGATGTCGAGGCATCCAGTCGAATGGTCCCACAGCAGTAGCCCATAGGATAAGTGGCTGTAAAAGAGGGAGTAGTAGGCCACAACAAGGTAGTTTGAGGACACAAGATGGACGAGTTTACGGAGAAGATAAACCACACGGGTCAACTTGGTGCATGTAGCCTCCACGTGTTTAGTCCATGAGAGCTTTGGATCTAGGGTGAAGCCCAATAGCTTTACGCTGTCAGCTCGGTTAGCATGAAGATGATTTAATGTGCAGATCATTTGCTGTGTCTTATTTTCGTTTAATTTTAATTTGTTGCTGGTGAACCATAGTTTAGCTCTATTCAATAATTCATCAGTCTCACTTAGGACTCTTGACAGGGGCTTCTCAATGGAAGCCAGTAGGAAAGAGATGCTGATTATCACTTTAATATCATCTATTATAAACAGATACGGCCCTAGCAAAGATCCCTGTGGAACACTAGAAATTTAAAGATATAAAGTAGGAGATATCTTTGAAGCGAAGCTGTAAGACATCCTGCGATTAGTGAGGTAGCGTCAAAGCCATGCTTCAAGAGCCGAAGATCCTGTATTCCTCAAGCTAGGCCTCAGGTGATGGTGACTAATTTTGTCGAATGCTTTACTTAGGTTAATGTAAATAGAATCCACTTGGCTACTTTTGTTAAAAACGTTAAGTCTTAGAATTTGGAAGGCTAATGTGGGTATTGATACTGTTGACATAACATATACGATCCTTTCTTGATTTACAATTGCTCATTAACCCAGCAGAACAAGTACATATTAGTAATGTAGTCTTCTACATTTTTTAGTATTTATCATGAAGGGCTTTTTTTAGTACCACTAGCTCTTTTAGCCTTCCACTAAACCAAAAGGGAAAATGTTCTTTTATTAGTGAATTTCACACAATCGCTAAGCAACACACAAAAAATGGTGAACATAGAATCTATGTCATGAGTTAAGTTGAGCTTTATCTATCCGTTATGAATATCATTTTATGACTGTCTCTGGATTAAATTTTTTCTGGTTGTGAATTTATCTAAAACTCTCTTTGCGAATTTAACTGCATACGTAATGAACAGGACAGAGTGACAAGTTTCTAAAACAAAAGAGGATTCAATATGGTAGATACAGTAAAAAACGGCTTGTTCAATGGCTACTAAGGCTTAGTACTGTTGAGCGAAAGGTTCAAGGTACTAACGGTACTTCACTTGTTGGATACAGTTCATGTACTTGTACAGGCTCATGTAAACTTGTAAGTGAAGTGTTCCTTTAAAAAATGCAGGGATTCAAAAACTGAGTCCAACTAAACACTTCTACAATGCAAAACATGTACTAATTTTATCAATAGCCAAAAAACAATGTCATGTCTTCAATAACTCAGATTCAGTACTTTAAGACTATAACATCATCATATTCTTAATTTATGTAAGTTATTATTAGATGCATTGTTTATTTTTCATTATTTCATGGCTTTTCTGATGATAATTATGGATAGTTCTGATCAAAATCTGAAAAGGTGATAAAAGGTTGCAAAGGAAGTTTTCATAACAATTTTTACCATAGCCCATGAAAATTAAGAGAATGTTCAGGTTTTTAATACTATTTCCTAAATTAGAGTTACTTACATAATTGACTATAGAAAGTATTGTTCCTAAAGTCAATGCTCACAGTTAAATTTATCATAAGCTGTACAAATCCATAATTACCAAGTTTAGCAATGCATTTTATTCAGTACATGAAATGAATAACATTTCTTACACAACTGTAATATAACAGGAGAGATAAGGCATCAGTAAACTTACCTGAGAAAATTAGTCCACCATCACAATACAAATTTTCAAAGCCATTAATACTTTCTTTAAGTGATTACAGACTGACTTGGCTTCAACTGATTCTGGGGAGGTGGAGACTTAACGTGTATTCACAAAGCAACATACACATTTCAATTCAGTTTATATTTAAAGTTTGCTCATAGTTGAGGAGTAGGAAAGAGTTAATGAGTGGTCTATCTCATGTTGTAAATAATCTTTTTTCATTAACATAGGAATGAGTTATAATTATTATTTTAGGCATTTAATATGAAAAATTGAGTTATTGTACTGTTGCATTTTGTTATCAAACCACTCTTAACATTGACTTTCATTCAGCGCTGTCTTTAAAGTGTACCAAGGTGTTAAGTGTTCTTACATAGAAATTTACTTGTTTTCTTTTTTTAAATCATGTTTCTAATGAAAATGACAGTAAAATTGTTGTTATTCTAACACATGTTTCACAGTCTTCTACTTTTTCTGATAGGTCAGATTCTAAAGAACAAAAATTAATTTTTTAAAGCAAGTTTCATATTGCTGAACTGTGTGATAGTTTGCTCAACACTAATGAAAATTTAAGGATCAGAATTTTCTAAATCAACAGATTTAGAATCAGCAGTTTATTACAGACCATTTTCAGATGCCTTAACTATGATCTTGTTCTTAACAACAAGCATTTAGCTATTTATTTAATTCGCTGATAAAAGATGTTGTTATTGGTACATATAATGTGTCTGTAAATCAATTGTAGAAAAACTCCTATAACGAATTTAAATAAGACATTGACCCTTCTTTCAGTTGGGATTTTTAGCATCTGAGAAAGATATAGGGTTCCTTTTCCAACAAGACTAAACAAATATCGTATTAACACACTTGTGTTGTGCTTCAACAGGCTAAGCACTATTTACTATATGCTTTGAGACCGAAATTAATTAAGTTTTAATCTTGAAAGAAAATTAAAAAAATCATTACAGGTGTTGCACAGCCTGTGATACTTTAGTCAATATATCATGATGGGTCCATAACTCATAGTTACGTTACTGATGTTTCTAAATATAAACTAGTATTCCTAATACTCAATAATTTGGAAGTAATTTTAATCCTTTTGACATTAGTAACATTTTTTAAAAATTATTATGACGGCAACCATAATGAAATCTGTACTTTTTGACGTTGGTGTTATTTGGATGAAACATGCAACTATGGACAAAAAATACATATATTATTCTGTTTACTCGAAAAAGTTAAATATTGCCTATAATAATATGAAAAATTCAGATTGTAATGATTTTTATAATATGTCAAACAATTTACTGAAAAGAATTATTGTTGGTTTGACTGAACCTCTAGCAGTATGTGTAAATCGTCTGCTTAGTGATGGCATTTTTCCCAATCAACTTAAAATTTCTCGTGTATGCCCAATTTACAAAAATGGACCAAAACACAATCCTCAGAGCTATCGACCTATATCAATAATCCCGGTACTTGGAAAATTAATTGAACAGTTAGTATACAAACAAATTTACTCATTTTTAGAAAACAACAATATTTTCTATTCATCACAATTCGGCTTTAGACAGGGCAGATCAACGTTCAATGCTTTAGATAACTTAGTCAGACAAATTCACCTATCTTTTGAAGACAAAGCCTTTGCGCAGGCCACTTTTTGTGACCTGAGCAAGGCTTTTGATTGTGTTGAAAGTAAAATTCTAATTGCAAAATTAAAACATTATGGTTTCTGTAAACCATCTTTAAAATTTTTTGAATCCTATTTAAACAACCGTAGGCAAACCGTTTGTGTCAATGGAAGGTGGTCAAAAGAATTGAAAGTGGAGTGGGGTGTCCCACAGGGCTCTGTCCTGGGTCCCCTCCTATTTTTGATATATATCAATGATCTTCCATCGACAATTGATTCTAAAATTATTCTTTACGCCGATGACACAACTTTCTTTAACGTAAGCAAAAACATTAATGATTTGGAAATTATGGCTAATGAGACTCTTTCTAAAGCTTTAAATTGGTTTAATTCAAATGGATTTTTGCTAAATTGTAATAAAACAAAAAACATACTATTTCATCTTAAGCCTAGTTCTATTTCTTTGGATGAAAATTTTGTGGATTCGATTAAATTTTTGGGGGTTTATATTGACAATCAGCTAACCTGGAACGATCACATAGACTATTTAAATAAACGACTATCAAGGGTAATTTATCTTTTGAATAGATTGAACGATATTGTACCAAATAATTATATAAGAACAACCTATTTTGCATATTTTCAGTCTGTATTCAGGTACGGTTTAGTTCTTTATGATAATTGTACCAGAATTAAAGAACTATTAACTTTACAAAAAAAAAGCTTTAAGAGTTCTTAAGAAATGTGACTCCAGAGAACACTGCAAACCACTTTTTATTGATTTCCAATTTCAAACCATTATAAATCTTTACATATTTGACTTGGTTACTTATACTATTACAAATTCAGAATTTTTAAAATTCAAACAATCTTTCCATAACTATAATACACGTGGAAAGAAAAATGCTAAAATTGACTTTTATCGTTTGAATAAGACTCTGGATAGTCATATAGTATTGTCCCTTAAAATTTACAATTTTTTGGAACCTAAAATTAATCAGTACTCTTTTTCTGAATTCAAAAATAAATTTTACTGCTGGCTTTTAAAAAACCCATTTTACAATTTAGATGAATTTTTTAACGCAATTGACCTTAATTTTTAAAGTACACATTTTTTATTACTAATTTGACTTTAAAGTCTACTGGTAGATTCGTAAATAGTATAATTTTAGTAATTAGTATGTATGACACAAGCTATTGCAATAGCTGCTGCTATGACATTGTCAATGATGTAAAATTTGTGTGGCAAATAAAAAATTATTATTATTATTATTATTATTATAATGGAGTAATTTAAAAATGTAGTGTTCACTAAACATTATAGCAAGGCATTTTGTTCCTCTTTGAGTGATCAAAATCATGGTAAAAAACTTTGGACATTATCATATTTGGTTGAAAAATGAAGTGATAACTAGTGCCTTAAGCCAGAAGAAGAACAGGCAAATCCTGAAACCGTCATGCTAGTATCGGAAGCTACGGTCACCGAAAACCCAAGAACAGAAACTAGTGGCATCATTGAAGTGATTGAATCATCTATTTTGGATGTAATTAAAAAGTATAAAGAACATTCGGATACTGCATTTGCTCACTGGATATCTGGGGATTTTGAGGATCCGAGACAAATGACAGCAGGGGTTGCAGTCACATTTGAAAAAGTATTTGGCAAACCTAAACGTTTTGATTGTTTAAGCAACTATCTAACATTACAAGAAACATTGGGGAAATCTGCAGTGTATGGTCTTGTGACAAAACCTACTTACTGCAGTAAACTGAGTATAGAAGATTATGACAGGGCGTTCCATGAACTAGTTGATGAATGTATTAAAAAGAAATACAAGAAGGTAATATGATCGCCCATGGGTTGCGTGCGAGACCGCATTCCACCCACACACTTTGTGCAGAAGATCGTAGAACTCCATCTCAAAACAGGCGCTACAGTAAATATTGTAGTGAATGATGAACGAGCCTCTAGACACTTGCGAAACGGTCTAAAATATGAAGAATTTTTGAAGCTTTTGCGGGACAGGATAGCGGCAGATCTGAATGAAAACCTTTTCCGAGATCCTAAGAGGAGAAGGCTACTCCTTTCACCAACTTCTATGCAGAAAGCACCATCTTCACCAAATGCTGCAGCCCTACTCTCCACCGCAAAGTCTGCACTGTTTGAAGACAGCGCCAGTGCTATTGTCAGTGATGTGTTAAATGTCAAAGTCAATCTAGTGAGTGAAATATCTTGTAAGATCAACAGAAGTGATAATCTATCTGAGTTAACCCCAAGCTTGTCTGACAGTACCTTGGAGCCAACACTATACACTCATATGGTGCCTCATATAGCAAATTTCGAGGAATTCCCGCCACTCTCTACACCTAGAAGGCTCAGTAAGCCCCCGGAAGTTTACCTATCTGATCAACCCACTTCAGGCTTGCCTTTATCCACAGAACTAAATTTTAGCGCCTTACATAATAATGAGACCTCTTTTTTAAGCTAACTCTACCAGTGAACATCCGTACTCAGCCTAATGTTGTAGTTATACAACACAATATTCTTACATTCTTAAGAATGTAAGAATGTTGTAGTTATACAACACAATAATAATCAAGAAAACATTCCTATTTGTTGTAAAAATAATTTTCTGTTGCTGCACATTAATATTTAGTCTTTAAAATCAAAATTAAATGAATTACAATTCTGGCTGGAAAAAATGAATTGTACTGTTTTATGTGTCAATGAGCACTGGTTGAGAGGGTTTAATATTGACATATTTGTTCCTTTTGGTTTTGATTTAGCCACTAGTTATTGTAGAGTAAGTACTATAAGAGAGGGTACTTCAATTTATGTAAAAAGAAATCTAAATATCCAACACTGCCCTCTTGATATTAGTAAATTTTGTCTTGAAAATGTGTTTGAAGCATGTGCTATAATACTAAAACCAATTAAAACCATAATTGTTCCTGTTTATAGAGTGCCATCGTCAAAAGAAGAAATGTTCATTGAAAAAATTGATTATTTGCTATCTTTTTTAACTAAATTTAAAATATTCATAGCTTCAGACATTAATATAGACATAAGAGAAAAAAGACGGAATGTTGTTGACTTAATAAATGTTATAGAATCCTATAACTTATGATGTCTAAATAGTAAGCCCACAAGATTAAATGCTTGTATAGACAATTTAATTAGTAATTATGATAGGGAACGTATAAAATTAGACACAATTAAATTGGGACTCTCGGATCATGATGGTCTGTGGCTTAAGATAGTAAACTATTTTGAGGATAGTAAAGACAAATTTACAACATTTAGAATAAGAATAAGAATAAGAATAAGAAAATCTTTATTCACATAATAAGTTTTTTATAAAACAGTTTGCCATGTGCACAAGGCACGCTCGGCTAAAATGAAATTGAAGAATACATTTAAAATTAAACTTAGTCTTCTAGCAGTCTTACTTCACTATTTCTACATCAAAAATATAAAGGAAACACAACACTGTTAATTATTTTAAACTAAAACATGAAACATAATATATACATTACACATTTAAACATATGCCATAAATATACTAACAATGTATTAATACTATAAGATTCAATAAGCATATACAAGGTTTCTAATCTATTGTTTGAAGTAATTTTTTTAAGTTTGTCTTGTAATTAGAAAGTTTTTCATTAATATTAAGATTTTTTAAAAATTTATTAAACATTAAAGTGCATTTAAAATAACATTGGTTTCTACTAGTTTCTTTTTTGTACAGAGGAAAAATCAACATTTTATTACTGACATGCCTAGTGTACTTAATAACGTTTACATGATTAAAAATTGAACTATATTTTTTGACAAACATTAAAATTGAATATGTGTAAATACGGTTGAAATTCATGACATTAAGAAAGTTAAAAAGTTCAGCAGAGGGATGAAACTTTCCCACGCTACAAACTGTACGAATGGCATGTTTCTGTACTATAATTAGTGGTTTTAAAATATCTTTGAAAGTACCTCCCCAGTGTACAATTCCATACCTCAGGGTGGATTCAAACCAAGATAAGTACAATGTACGTAAATCAAGGGGGTACAAAAAACCTCTCATATGGTAGAGACTATAGTTGATTTTCCGTAATTTTGTTACAAGAAATTCCAAATGAGAGTGCCACCTCAAATCAGAATCAATGAATATACCTAAATATTTAACTTTTTCACTAAAATCTATTTTTACACAAGTACACTCATAGATGCAAGCATGAGAGTGGCATTTGATATTTAATTCGTTTTTATATTTACTCACTGTTGATGGTTTGTATGAAAAGATAATTGAGCTAGATTTCTTTGTATTTATTAAAAGTCTATTTTTATTAATCCAGTTTGAAATTTTTAATAAATCTTTATTTATTTTGCTTTCTAAAATTTCAAAATTATTAGCAGAACATACTAAACTACTGTCATCTGCAAAAGCAAAAACTTTAGAGTTTAGGTTTAAAGACAGTAAATCATTCAAAAATATGACAAACAGGTTTGGTCCGAGAATTCCACCCTGAGGTACTCCAAACCTCACAGGTAACGTCTTACTGTAAACCCCATTAATCCTCACTATTTGATTTCTACCGAACAAAAAAGATTTGAACCATCTTAAGGAGTTGTTTCGGACTCCATATTTTTCTAATTTATATATTAAAAGGTCCAGATCGACGAGGTCAAACGCCTTAGTAAAGTCAAGATAAACGGCCAAAGTAGGTTTCCGCTCATCGACATTATTGACAATTTCTGTTATATGTCTCTCTAGTGCTAAATCTGTGCTTTTATTTTTTATAAAGCCATATTGATGGGGTGAAAATAGGCAATGATGAGTAAAAAAATTTACAAGTTGTACCTTTATACAGTTTTCTAGAATCTTAGATATGCTGTTTTGTAAAGAGATTGGTCTGTAATGGTTAATAAATTTTGGATCCTCAGCTTTATAAATTGGCACAACAAGAGATGTTTTTAGAAGATCAGGATATGTTGCGGTTGTAATAGACAAGTTAATAATGTGAAGTAGAGACGGCAAAAGTGTAGGGAGATTACGTTTAATAGTTAGAATAGATATGCCGTCCAGACCAACAGATCTTTTGTTGTTCATTGACCAGATAATGTTTACTAGTTCAACTGCTGATACTTCGGAAATTGCACACTCATGGTCAAAGGTCTCCATCTCTGGTCGTTCAAACATGTCCGAACCGAATGCCTGACTGATCAAATGACTCGGCATTTCTGTGAAGTGTTTGTTGAAAGCATTTGCAACGAGCCCCTCATTACCCTCTACCGAAACTTGTTTACCTTCAACAATAAAGTCTTTAGAATGTTGAACTTCTTTTCGTGTAATGGATTTGACTATTTTCCAATATTCTCGAGAATTTCCATTACTTTGTTTAATTTTATTTGAATAATAACTAAGTTTTTCTTTTTTTACAAGCAAATTGCACTCTCTAGAAAGTTGTTTATATCTTCCTTCTAATTCCGCATCCTCCTTATTAATTCTAAATATTTTAAAAAGATAATTTTTTTCATTTATTTTTTTAATTAGATAATTTGAAATCCAAGGATTTCGTTTTCTGATTTTTCTATTAGAATGTTTTATATAATAAGATTGCTCCAATGCAGAATTATAAATATTATAAAAATTTGAAAGGCACGTATTAACATTAGAAGAGTTTTTAACAGTTGACCAGTCTTGGGCTGCTAATCTTCTACTTAACAAATTATAATCTACCGTTCTTATACACTCATATTTATATGGATTAATATTTACAGATTTACAATTAATTAAAATACCTGAATGATCCGTTAAATCCAAATGTTCCAATTTACAATCAAAAACTAACTTATTACAGTCTCTTATAAAAACATGATCCAAACATCTTTCTCCCCTAGTTGGCTCGTTAACATAAGAAACAAAGCCCAGTGAAGAAAGCATTGACAAAAACGTTTCAGCTGTATTATCTTTTTCCAAAATACAATAATTTAAATCCCCAAGCAATATACTAGGTCCCGATAAATTCAGTAAAATTTGTTCAACCTCATCATGAAACTGCTGAAATCTGCAATTACAATTCCTGTAAAACCCTAAAATGTTTAAATTTTGTTTGATTTGATTTACTTGAAGTTGTAATTTTAATAAAATTCCCTCTGCATCCGTATAAAGAAAATTATTATATTCATACTTAAAACAGCTATTGACGTATATTACAAGTCCCCCGGACGCATTACTTAATCTATCTTGTATTAATAAATCATAACCAGTTATTGAAAATTTACTGATTTCGGAAGAGGTAATCCACACCTCCGACAAAACAATAATGTGAATAATCTCACTTTGAGTTGATAAAAAAACTAAAAGCTCGTCAAAGTGCTTGCGTAAGCTACGTATATTTATATGAAATATAGATAGATTATTCTTAAAACTACTCATAACCTAGAATAATTATATTTATATACTATATACATTGGCGGTGTGATGCGGAGAGTTTCAGTTCCGTGGATGCTGCTCTGTGTTCAAGGGCCCGAAGTACTCCTCCAGGTCAGACACCTTGCTGATCTTCCTGGTCTGAGTATTGTCTGATTCCCTGGCGAATATCTTGGCTCCCTTCACCCACACGTACTGGACCATCCTGGCTGTCTTGTAGCGATTAGCCTCGTAGAGCAAGTTCTTGTTGTACTGCGTAAGATGTTCATTTACGAACACTGGTGCTGCTGGAACGTTCTGCATAAAGTCTGTTGTTGCTAGTCTGACTTTTTTGCTCTTCTCTAAAACCTGATCTCTTTTTTGGCGGTTTGAAAATCTCACAATGATGGGTCTTGGTCGAGTTCCAACTTTCCCCATTCTGTGCGCTGCCTGTATGTCGTGGTTGAGGGTGATTGGTTCATCAATAGCAACTGATAATTTATTTACTAATGCAAATATATTTTCACCCTGTGACTCAGGAATCCCGTTTAGCTGAACATTTAAATTTCGGCTATACTGTTGCAGGTCTTCAACTTGCGCAGTAAGCAAGGAAAGTTTATTCTCTAGATAGTTATTTTCCTCTACTAATTGACTGTTGGATGCTTCTAACGATTTGATTTTTGCATTTGTTTGTTCAAGTTCTTTGGTAAAATCATCGATTTTATCTGAGCAAAAATTAACGGATGTTGTAAGAGTGTCTATTTCATTAGAGAATTGAGTTTTAGTTACCATATTTTTCAAATTTTCTGTTACTGTAGCTTCAAAGTCACATAATTTTTTAAAAAGAACATCAAGGGTAACATTTTCTGTTGTCTTACTTACTGCAGTTTTCTTAGAAAGTACATAATCCTGTTCAGACCCACTGTCACTTTTAACGGAAGGACTTGCACTGTTCTTGTTGCGACACAACACACATTTGTACTTGTTACGTTGTTCTCTGTTCTTTAGCCTATAAGTCTTTTCCGTAATACCAGCACAATGATAGTGAAGTGTACACTTACTTACTGAGCAAATCACAAAGTCATTATCCGGTGGTAGTGGATTGTTACAAACAGAACACAATGAATCACTCAACATGGTAAACAATGTTAGGTACAGTAGATATGTGTAAACTAAACTGGAAGTACGGGGAGACCGTGACAGCACGAACTTCCTCCTTGACTGCTAGCTCTTATATTTCTGTAGGTTTTAGTATCGATGTGTGTATTTAGTGTGTGGGAAATTTAGATTGAACAGATTTAAGTTGGTAGTGTGTGGGAATTTTAGCTCTTATGGATTTAGGTTGGCAGCCTGGTCTTGTGTGACGTTGATGACGTATGAAGAAGAAATGGAGTTGATTCAGATTTTAATCGCCATCTTGACTAAGTATTTAGTAATATTTGAAAAGTTCACTCACGACACTTTTAAGCTGTTTTGGGTGCGAATACTATAATAAACTTGGTACTACATGTACTAGGAATGTTTTAAATGTATAAGTATTGTGAAACTTGCGTTATTTTAGAAGTAAAAGGGTTTCGAAAATATGATGTGGAAACTTTAACGTTTAAAGCATAGTCTGTACGAGTCGGCACTTTTGATAACTGATTTTAGAGAAAAATATAAATGTCCAGGATGAGATTTATGTCTTATAATGAAGTTTTGTACTTACAGTTTGTCTGGGTTAGCTTGTATTACCTATTGTTAAAAATAGAGCACTTAATTTTATCAAAAACCTAGAGCCTTAACGGGAGATGCACTTGGTTACACTCTGTCGACCAAGTGCATCTCCCGTTACACTTACTTACATTTTAGAATACTAAATGATAAAACTCTCCATGTTTTTAAAAATAGTTTAAGCCAAATAGACTGGTCACAAAAGATTATGATTAATAACAATATTAATGATTCTTTCAGTGTCTTTATACGAGAATTTGTTGATACATTTTCTGCTAGTTGCCCTGTCATAACTAAAAAGCATAATGAACATAATTTAAAACGCAAACCTCAACACAGTAAAAGGTGGTACATAGAGAGAGACTTGATAAAATAAGGACAATGTTACTTATCTTTAAGGAAAAATCTAGATCATACGTAGAATATAGAAACAAATACCTGAGGATTCGTAAAATGTACAAACATGAAATAAAACTGGCCAAGTGCAGAACTAATGATGAAAGCATTTCAAAATCTAATAATAAGTGTAAGACAGCCCTGAGTGTCATTGCGAATGAAATCAATGCCAAAACGAAAGACAATAGTACTCCAATAGTTCCGGATGATTTAAATTTATATTATACCAATTCCACATTTTCTTTACCTAATACCAGTAAAGTAGACAATCCTTTATCCCTGCTTTCAGCCTCTTGTAAGAGAGTCACAACGAAATTTCAATGGGAAAATATTTCTTGCTACAATATTTTGGAGTCAGTAAATAACCTAAGCAGCTCTAAGACTGAAAACTTCTACGGAATCTCCAATTTTATAATAAAAAATGTCATTTCCTTTATAATTTTTCTACTTCATTTGCTTTTCAGATACTATTGGAATCGGTTTTCCCAGAGTGTCTTAAAATTACAATAACTATTCCTGTTTTCAAAGCTGGTGCTGTCAGACCCTAGCAATTATAGACCGATAGCTTTGGTACCAATTTTTCAAAACTTTTTGAATATTGTCTCCACAAACAAATTTATGCATATTTTGAAATTAATCATTTAATTAATAACAATCAATTTGGATTTCATTCCAGCTTGTCAACAATAAATGCTCTTCAAAACTTAATTTCTAGTGTATATGATGGCTTTGACAAAAAACTGTACA
Organism: Stictocephala bisonia; assembly: GCA_035578905.1. NCBI lineage: Eukaryota > Metazoa > Arthropoda > Insecta > Hemiptera > Membracidae > Stictocephala > Stictocephala bisonia. The sequence goes on along the minus strand of JAQJVL010000506.1, from coordinate 599,246 downwards.
CTTGTGCTACACTGATTGATCTAAGCAAAGCTTTCGACTCTGTACCCCATGATGTTTTGGTCAGTAAATTATCGTTTTACGGAGTAAGTGAAAACTCTCTTAAACTACTAAGGTCTTATTTAACTAAAAGAATACAGTCAGTGCTAGTTAATGGTATGAAGTCAACGTTTTTAGAAATGAAAATGGGGGTCCCTCAAGGTTCTGTATTGGGACCTTTGTTATTTATAAATGACTTTCCTGATTATATGCCATGTAAAACAATACTTTACGCCGATGACACAACATTCATTGAAACAAATAAAAAATTAGAATATGTATTGGAAAAAACAAATATTCTGACTAAAATGGCAGAATCATGGCTTCAAATTAATGGATTAAAAATTAACCACTCAAAATCGGAAAGCATTATATTCGATCTTAAAGTTCCTATGGAGGTAAACAAATCAGTAAAGCTTTTAGGGGTCGAAATTGATCAAAAACTCTCATGGCACACTAACTTTGTATGTAAAAAACTGTCTTCTGTGATTTTTCTACTCAGTAAATTAAAATCTTGCGTGACTAATGAATTATTAATTTACTCATATTATGCTTTTTTCATTCACATATTCAGTACGGCATACTTCTATGGGGAAATTCAACAGGTGCAAAATCTGTTTTCAAATTGCAGAAAAGGCAGTGAGGTGCATTTTAGGTTTAAATATGAGAGAATCGCGTAGAGAGCATTTTACAAAGCTGGAAATCCTTACATTACCATCTATATTTATTTTTGTTTGTTTAATGTATGTGAAAGAAAACTTAAATAGTCACCGTCTAAGATCCCATATTCACAGCCATTACTCAAGAAATAGCCATTCTCTCAATGTACCTATGACAAGATTGTCCCTTATTAAAAATAGCTACTCATATTTAGGGTTTCAATTGTTTAATAAACTACCTCCACAAGCACTTGATGTGCCAGCAAACCGTTTTAAATGTGTACTTCGCTCTTGGCTGAAAAGTAATCCATTGTACTCAGTGGAAGAATTTTTTGAAAGTAATTTAGAGAACTTAATTTTTTTAATATTTCTCTACATAAATATTTTGGCAAAATTTTACTTAAACATGACCTCAATAATAACAAAATAAAATTTGTAGTATTTTAGAGTGTAATTTTAGAAATAATTTTATATGTTTATTTTTAGATTCTTTATGTACTTATCTGATTGTATTTATTGCATATACACGGCTTTATATCTGAGTCACTTTATATATGCTTTATACATGCACCAAGATATGCATGTAAAACTGACAATGTTGATTGCTCATTTGAGCTGAAAAACAATGAAATTATGATTTGATTTGATTTAACACGTTGACTGCCATGAGGGCCACCGGTGGCCCACACAACAATTTTAGCTCACGCCATGAGGGCCACCGGTTGCCCTCACTAGATTTCAGCCTGGCGCCACAGCTGTTTTCACGGTAAAGTTCAATATTCATTGTTCCGAGTTCTGTGTTCCATGCAACCGGAAATGACCCCCCGAGTACAGAAATAGCCGACATCCGGTCTTTTGCCACCATTTTGTGAAGTTATTGATGAGGTACACTGGTGGCCCTCATGGCGTGGGGGCAAAACTTTACATATGCCATATGATATTATGTTTTAGCTGTTTTGTTGTGATATTTATATTTTCTTCCTGCGCACTGATCAGCTTTTGAGGTTAGGTGTTTAGTAAGTGACATTGATTCTTTTCGTACAGAAACTAGTCTGTCTAAATGTCGTAAAAACTAGTTCAAATATATAAAAACTTATTTAGGGTTGCTTTATTTAAAAACCAGAGGACCGTTTTCTATCTTATTTTAAATGAGCTTTCAGAATATATCATTAAAATTTACGTAATACTAAAAATGGCGCTAAAATTTGTGTTTGGTTTATAATTGACGCGGGGGCCACCGGTGGCCCACATGGCGCACAGCGGCACGTATGACGTTGGCTACCGGTGACCCTCATGGCGTCAGGTGGACATACAGTTTTACTACGGCGGCCTCAGAATGACACAATAAATTATCTACGCTGGCAATCAACGTGTTAAAAATATTTTTGACAAGCCCTATGTATCAGGATCGATGGATTCATTATTGTTCCAAACAGATCAAGAACTAGTGACCTGTCTTGTACATTTTGTAAACTCTTTAAATCAGCTGCAAATACTTTTGTGATACATACATTTAGGAGCTGTGGCTAGAAAATAAATAAACTGATTTTTCAACCAGAGAAAAGCACAATTATACTGCAGTAATGCATTTCTCTTCATTTCCTCTGACCAGTCGCTGACTGATTCTTTGGTGAGAACATAGTCTTGGTTTATGTCAAACTGAGTATTTACAGCATGTCAAATATAATGACATGCTGTAAAAACTCAGCATTTTGAAAAAGCAACAGAATAATGATAAATGTTTTGGAAAGACTGCAACTAAAGTCCAGTATTAAAAAAAAGAGTACGGTGATGAATGTTTGTCTCATAATTAAGTTCTTGAATAGTTAAAAGGGAATAAAAAGTGATAACAAACATGTGGAAAAAAACTATTGCTGTGGTTGTTGGAGATTGTAATAATCAACAAAGAATCATTTTTGTGAATTTTATAAGACAATCTTTTGACATCATGAAAGTTTGTTTGAACAAAACTTATTTCAGCCCCAACTCATATTGCATTGGTTGTCATGTCGTTTAGCTAAGCATGAGATCTCTTGAACTGTTTTATTTTAAAAAGCTACACATCACTTAGTTTTTTTTTTTAATGTTATATTTCGGCTATACAATCTGAAGCCATTATCAAACATTTAACAACATAAATAGTTTAAAAAAATATATATATATATAAATTAATTAAAAGATCATATGTTTTTAAAAATATTTAACAGATGATTTGATCAATGAAAATAGTTGAATATATACTATATAAATTTTGATAAAAAATTGTTTAGTCACTTATTAATTTTGAATTTTATTTAATACTTCTGATTTAATAATAGGCAGGTATATTGAGCATAAGGTGGCACTAGGTTGTGAAATGCAGCTTTCTACAGCCATACATGCTGCTTCTTTTATTGTTCTTTCTTTCCATTTACTTTCTTTATATACTATACCTTGTTGCCGTTTAATTCCGTCCTTTCCGAGGCTGTGTTTATTCTTGAAAGCATATTTTAATCCACTACCGGCTTGCTAGGCCTGTCGCAGCTTCACCAGAGCCCTGTTAGCCGTCATTTTCAAAGTTCCTGTGCAGCCTTACCAGCAACCTTGCAGGTACCAGGGCACACGAAGTCCCCGCTGGCATCGCCCCCACAGGCAATCTCCTACTAATGACGTTATTAATGACGTTACTAATGACTGAAGATGAATGTACAAAAATGTAAGGTAATGAAGGTGGGAAGAATGGATGGAGGAAATGAAGATATATCAATTCAAGGGAATGTCCTGGAAAGAGTAGAAGATTTCTGTTATTTGGGTAGTACAATAACAAGCAAGGGTACGATGACAAAGGAAATAGGAAAAAGAATTTGGAAAAGTGGACAGTTTTTCAATCTAGTGAAAAAGATACTATGGAATTGGAACATTGGGAAGGAGGCAAAATTGTTAATGTATAAAATGTATTACCAGCCAATCTTATTATATGGAGCGGAGACATGGACATGGAATAAAAGTGACATCAGCAGATTACAAGCAGCGGAGATGAGATTCCTGAGGGGAATAGAGAAGGTTAGTAGAAGAGACAGAATAAGAAATGAAGTAATCAGAGAGAGGCTGGGAGTAATAACATTACAGGAAACGATGGAAAGAAGGAGGATACAGTGGATGGGTCATGTGAAGAGGATGGAAGATAACAGAATGCCAAAGATAGCCTTGGAGAAACAAGAGGGAGGAAGGAGACCGAGGGGAAGGCCGAGAGGAAGATGGATAGACCAGGTGTGGAGGGATGTGGAGAGAAGGGGACTTCGGAGGGTACAGGTGGAGGAGGAGAAGACGTGGAGAGACAGACAGAAGTGGAAGAGGCTGTGTCAGACGACCTGCGAAAGCGGAAACGTTGACTGATGATGATGATGATGATGATATACTATACCTTGCTGCTGTCCATTGCACCTTATGCTCTTCCGCCAAAACATGATCTGAAAGTTTAGAATAGTTTTCTAATTGATTTTTTATGCTGTTTTTGTGTTCTTGTATTCTCTATTTTAAAGGTCGAGATGTTTGTCCAAAATAATGAGTGTTCATTACGGTTTTTTTAAAATAAAACAGTAATGAACACCATCACGAAAAATACATACCGTCAAGAATAGATCTCTTGAATTAAAACACGCTGACTCTACTCACAAGACCCTTTAACATGACTCCTTTAATCTGTTCCCAAAAATTAAATCAGATTAAGGAAAATTCTGAAAAAAAGCTGTGATTATAAAAAGAAATAATTCACTCCCATAGTTTAGTACAAATCTTGCAATGATCAGTAAATTTGTTGAATTTCCAACGCTTCAAGTGTTTCAGAAAAACAAGCACGAAGTTTCAACAGATATACAACTCCAGAAAAACAAGCACGAAGTTTCAACAGATATACAACTCCGGTCGTCTAATTAGCTAGATAGTAACACCTGAAGTCAACAGGAGTTTTATATCTATAGAACTGGGTCTTTGTTCTTTTAAACACTTGAAGCGCTAGAAATCTCTATCAAATTTACCAATCATGAAAAATCTAATACCAACAAATAGCTTTCAAACAGTAGCACGCAATGTTCTATTATGTTATTTTGCTATGGCTTTTAATGTACAAATAAACCGAAGGTCAACTTCTAGGAATTGTTCCTAAAGTAACTAATAAACTTGCAACAATAAGCATTTGAAGTTGTGCTTAGTTAGGAAAACCAAATCTTGTTCCTTTTAATACCACAAATGCACATACACAATTGAAAAAATATATATAATAACAAAATATTTATCATGTACATGATAAATAAGCAGAGCATTTAATCAAAACTACTGAACGTGTAAGTGCGGGCGGGCGGGTCAATGCCACTAAATGTGTATGGGTGGGTCAAAACCAGTGCACTGCACAAAAAAAAAGAACATTTACTAAGCAAAACTAAATATTTTTCTTAAGAAACTTCCAAAAGTAAAATAACACAGGGAAACTACTAAAACTATTAAAAAATTTAATGAAATTCCAATTTAATTAATAACTATTTTTACAATTTATTGCACACAAACACTTCACCTTTTGGCATAAATAATATTATGATCCATGCTCTAAAAAATATAGGTATTATTGAGCAAACATATGCTTGACAGTTTATTTTCTCATAATATAAATGTCAACAGTGCTAACTAACCAATAATTTTTGTCAACAATCAATACATCATAAACTACACACAGTAACTAAGAAAGTCGATAGGTATCACGTATGTGCATCTAGCATGACACCATACAGGTGAAAAAATAGCCGACCGAAATAACAAACACTAAACTACTTGTTCTAATTCAGAGTGTCTACTAAACATCCCATATGAAATTTCTGTCTTTTTCTCTACTTACTGGGTGGCTTCCCGACTAAAAGTTAAACAAAATTAGCATAGTAATAAACAATATTTGTATGGTTTACAAATTTAAAATTATTCTTTAAAACATGCCAAATTAAATGAAAATGATTGCTGTAACTTATTCTTGAGTAGAAGTAAGGCATTTGACAAAATAGGCCATGAATATTGAGGTCTTTACAAAATACAGAAATAGGTCTTAAAGTGCAAAATTACAATGGCCCTTATAAAAAACAGTAAATTCATATAATTCAAATAGAGACAAATTTCAATAAAAGCAATAATTTATATTTGACATTTGTAGCCATTAGATTGCTTAATATTATATATATATATATATATATATATATATATATATATATATATATATATATATATATATATAAAGACAACACTTAGCAATCTTTTGTGATGTTTTTAATAATTAAGATCGTTTTCTGTCTCGAAAGGCCCTCTTCAGTTGTACAGAATGATATAAGGTTTAAGTCAACAGCTGATACTATAAAAAAACCAATAAAAATGTAGATGGATAAGATGTGAATTTTGCATCTTCATCATTACTACTTAACAATCAAATAAAATTTCACTTAAATATTATGTTCGATTTTACCATAAAGATGCAAAATTATAAAGTTTAACAAGATCTACAACTTATCCAGCTACATTTTTATTTAAATTTTTATAGTATCAGCTGTTGAATGAATTATTTTACAGTTAAGTATTTTTATAACCTTATATCATTCTGTACAACTAAAGATGGTCTTTCGAGAGTGAAATCGATCTTGATTATTAAAAAACATCACAAAAGATTGCTAAGATTACTATATATAAATATATATATAATACTTTATAAGTTAACCCTTTCAGTGCCGGACATTTTTTTTAAAAATGTCCCTATGTTGCCGGGCATTTTTTCACTAGTTTTACCTTATGTTGCCGGGCAATTTTAAGCGGTTTTGCAAGCTATTTAAAAAAAATCATAACTAATTTATTTATCAAGGTAAAACAATGATTTTTTTTTTGTTATTTTCCAAAATGTATGCACAACACCATAAAACAACAGAAATCATATAATATTATGGTTAACACTATATAAAAATATATGTACTTACCATTTTTTTTTTTTTTTTAATCCAAAAAGAATGCCTTTTAACCATGATGAAAAAAATCTGTTTGTTATAGATGTGCACTTCACTAATTAAAACAATCATTTAAGAATATAAATACAAATTTTCAGGTCCATAGCTTCAAAAATAACTAATTGGTTCACATTTTTGTAAATTCTGGCGCATTTCAGTTTTTCACTACAATAACCGGTAATACATGAGGATATTCTATTATTGATTTCCATCCAAATAAGTTCAATGAAGTTCATACATGTTGCATAATATTATATAATTAATAGTAAAAAAATGAACTAGGCTAACATATTTACAATTTTTATGATAAATAAAAAAAATTAAAATATTTTTAGCAATGGTGTTTGCTAAGGCACTTGTTATGTATGCCTTTCTTACATTTACTACACATGAAAGTGGACTTCTTCCTTTTGCCACCTTTTTGCGTACTTTCCTTACTGCAAACACAGCAATTTTTTTCACGGTCATCAGGAATTTTTTGAATTGGAGGAATAACAATGACGTTGCGTCAGACAGCTGACCGAGAGCGCTGCTGACTTGATCACGTTGTGATGTGTTTATTATTCTTTTTATATACTGAATGTACACAGTTAAATGCTTTATAAATATTGAAAACGGATAAAGAATATTATTCTTAATACTATTGTTAAAGTTTCAAAGCTAAAAATTATTATATTTATTTTTTACGATTTTTTTACGAAACGTCCGGGAAAACCGGACGTTGGCACTACGCGACCACCTATAAACGTCCGGGTCCTACCGGACGTTGGCACTTTGTGAACAGTTAAAAAACGTCCGGGTACCCGGACGTTGGCACTGAAAGGGTTAAAAGAGGAGTTCCACAAGGCTTACACTCTTTCCCCATTACTATTCAATTTATAAATCAACTTTATTTTAAAAGAAATTACTGTCAGCTGATTACATACAAATACAACTGATAGACAAACTGTAATTCAAGGTGAATAATGTAAGCTGTATAGCTTACTTACAGTTTAACTGTTTGATTAAGAACAGTTTAATAGAAGTTCCATGCTATTGGTAAATGGTAGGTTTTAGCTAATAATCAAACTAGTTGATCTGTCTGTGTCATATCACAATGGCTGCAGTCTCCTGGTCGTGATACATACCATCTATTGTTCTAGTTACCGTGGTACCATATACTTCACAATAAGAAATACACATGAAACTTATCTTTTATATGAACTACTTCAATAAACATAGATAATAGGAAAATCAAACTTAAAAAGGAATAATTTGTTAAATATTTACTATGGACAATGAGCATGCGTTATAAAAACATCTTAATTAAATATAAATTTGTTTTAGAGATAGGTTAATTTTCCATTAGGTGCTGTAGTTAATATAAGAAGGCTTGGGTATGGTATATTTTAATGGCTAGGCAGTCAACAAACAAAACAAGATAATACACATAAACAAATAAGATTGTCATGAAAGTGTATCATCATTAAAGACTACCTCTAGTGAAAAGAGGACAAAGACTTAACAACAAAACAAACAACATATCTCAAAATTAGACACAAATATTTCTATTCACTGACACTTTTCAGATGACAAAATAAAACTTGTATCAGAATAAACCCAGACAACCTGAAGATGTAGTTTACATTGAGGTTTTAGAAACCTTTCAACATAACTATGGACAAGTTTTTAAATGTTCCTACCTCTCAACTGAATTCGGTAGTTTACTGCTATTCAATCTAACAATAATTTGTTAGAGTTTAACTTATTTTTAGCTTATTTTTTTAACTAATTTTAAACAATAATTAGCTGGTTTTCTACCATTTGTGTTTGAATAGAAAAGAGTTATACCGGTTTTATAAATGCCAAAACATTGAACTATTTTTGTAGTTGTTTAATGGCTTATTTCAAAAGAATAATTAAGAGATCATAAGATGTTTTTGTGGCTTAAAAGCCCACAATGCTTTAATTGATCAATCATTATTGATTTTCTAAACACTGAACTACTACTAAACACTGAACTTTTAAGTCTTACAAAGCTTCAAGTCTTAATTTTTAGGAACATATTTTCAGTTGTCAAAGTACTACATTAATTAGATCATTTTAATGACTATTAGTAAAAAGTATTATTATACATATCAATTTCAATTTAGTATTAATTATAAATGAACTTATACTATATACATATTACTTTCAATAACAACATTTTTACACTTCAAAATAAGTGAATGATCAGATTTTCGTGCTCAACTTATTAGTAGACTAATATTATAAAAAATTAAACATAAATGAATATTGACAGTAATAAAATAGATTTCAAACAGGAATATTAATGAACTACAATATTAATTAATAAACTCTTGGTGTTATTATGATTTAGACATGGAAATGGTATACAAGGGGTCCCACGTTGCATCGGCGGTCAGGGATAAGTTCTGATTAGTATGCCCAGTTGAACCGGTGGTCATTTGGAGCCCTTTGGAATAGTACCCAGTTGCACCGTATCACTTAAATCGGCATAGTTTAAATTTATTTAAAAATTGTGACAAATTTATATTATCCATTACATAAAAAATGCAATGAACTACCTTGCTGAAGAAATAATTTTTTTCACGTATTGTATTAGTAGTGGAACTTTTGTTTTGCCTTTAGAAAAAATGTACTTTTTTTAAAGACTTAATTTTATCAATTTTGAAAGACATGCATTTCTATTTATGTCAGGTTAGGTGCTTCAAAATAAACTGTAATAATTGTATACTTGACGTCTTTATTCAATTGTTTAATAGCTTGCTAAACTAGACAAATTACTTTTTTCTTTGGAGTCAGTATAATAATAATGTTGTTCTGAGATTTCAAAAGTTTGAACTCAATTTTTTTCAATAGCATTGTACTCATGTTCATATTGTTAAAAATGTATTTGTTTACATTATTGAATCTATTGTTATTTAATAAAACCATTATTTGAATTTACATTTTATATTGATTTTGAGACCACCTCCTCCTGTCCCTTCAGTTTTATCACTAGTTTTTTTTTAGTAAACATGTTTTTGCTAAACAAATTTGTTAAAGAATTAAACTTGTCTAACATAACAAGTCAGTTAAAGTGATAAGATTATAGTTGAGATATGATAAACTGAAGCAATGATATTGTAAATTAGAGGCCTAAATTTTCAACATGTTTGCCAGAGGAAATGAAAATCTGCAGTAAACCTCTTTAATTATAAGGATTACCAAAATACGGCTAAGTCTGGTAACCCTTATAAGACACAATCTTTGTTTTAGAAAGTTCCACTGTTGAATTTAAATCTTATTAAGAATTAACTCTCAATGAAATCTACTTTGTTATCGGTAACCATCATGTACACCAATCATACATCAGTTCATTTCTACTATACGTGAACTCTTTTTTTAATTTATCTATCATTACTACAGAATATGCCGGAATGGAAGTGTCTATGGGAGGCTAAGCGTTCTACCTGCAGAGACCCAGATTTGACTGCAACTGGGCATGCTAGGGACAGAGGATTATTTCGACCCTTCTAAATTCCTTTAACCGCCGGTGCTAAATCTTAAAATTAAAACAATACATATTTATTCTATTCTTCTAAGAACTTGAATGATGTGTGAAGGAAGACAAGGGGTTTCTTCTTCATATAGTAAAATTATCACCTGCAGTATAAAAGTTGTTTAAAGAATGAAGTATTTTTTTTTATTTATTAATAATTAGAAAAGATTTGAATATAAAATTATGCAACATTTTAGGTGAACTGTATATACAATAAATAAATAAAAGCAATCCAATAAAATAGATAAAAACAGGTTATTTTCAATAGATAAAATTTAGACTTTGAGCATTTATTATCAAATCTCTTATTCCTTTTTACTTTTATTGAATATTAATCTATTTTCTTTTTGAACATTGTTAACTGGCTAACTGTTGATGTAATAACGAATTTTAATGAATTGATAGACAATCAAATGAAATTATGACAAAAATCTGACAATAATTACAATTGATCAAACTCTTATTAATATTTGTATAAACAAAACTTATTAATTTTCTAGTGTTAGGTTAAAGAGCACTAGGCCAGGAATTAGTATATTGGAAAGATAGGACATCAGCAAACTTACCTTAGAAGACAAGTTCACTAACACCAGAGTAGTAGTAACACACACAAAATAAACACATAATCACACAAATTTTCAATCCCACTGACACATTCTTCAGGTGAGTAGAGAGAGAGAGACTCAGACGGCTTCCACTATTGCTGGGTAGGTGGCTGTGGTGGGGGTTGTTATCCATAGAGCAACACTGAGGTATAAATGCAGTTTTTCAGTTAGTAAATGAAGTTTGCTGATGGGGAAGGGGTTGAGGGGAAATGATATATCTTATGTTCAGATTAGGTGGGTCACGGGATTAGGTGTTTCAGTGGATAACAAAATCCCGTGACTCACCTAATCTGAACATAAGATAGACCACTTCCCCTCAACCCCTTCCCCATCAGCAAACTTAATTTACTACCTAAAAAACTGCATATATACCTGAGTGTTGCTTTATGGATGTACAACCCCCACCACAGCCACCTACCCAGCAATAGTGGAAGCCATGTCAGTCACTCTCTCTCTCTCTACTCACTTGAAGAAAGTGCCAGTGACATTGAAAATTGATTATATGTTTATTTTGTGTATGTTACTACTACTCTGGTGCTAGTGAACTTGTCTTCTAAGGTATGTGTACTGATGTCCTATCTCTCCAATATACTAATTTTCTAGTATGTCTTTCATATGCAGCCTTGAGCCCATTATTTATTCTTCTAGCTCATTGTGTTGAAAGAAACCAGCGAATATAATATATTGTACAGTTTCTTAAGAATATTAAATTATATAATGGCACACATATACTAACAAACTCTAACAAATACATGTACAATTAATATGTATAATTATGGGAATATTATTACAGCAACAATACAGAAACAAGATATGTTCCAATAACATTTAAACCAGCGTTATCAATAAAAGAAAAGGAGGAAAAAAGTAGTAGATGATTTGCACTAAAATGATTTTTGGACAATTTTAGAATTGTTTTTAAAAATCTGAACAAAAAGTCCAAGGTCTGAAAAAGATGACAGATTTTGAAGTTTAGTAAAAGGTGAAAACGTTTAATAACTAAGCTACCCACTATTGATAAAATAATGTCAAAACTAACACGATAGTTAAAATATGTATTTACGAGTATTTACACAGGACATTTAATAGAAAGTTAACGACTATTTTTTTGCGTACTCTAACTTCAAGGTTTTGCTAAATGTTGGGACTTGAGAAATATTTGTCTAGGAGACTTTCTAGGAGTCGAATAAAGAGATCTTGAGGTTATTTTTCCATCCTTTGAAGCAACCTTGGGTGATCTTCCAAGGACATTGATTTTACCTATAGGTTGACTGGGAATCCGTCCAGAGAACACAGGGCTATTAAATCCATTTCTATCCTTCAAAGGAGATACCACTTGGCTCAAATGCTTTCTTGACACAACTTTCATTTTTAGATTTTCTTTTAAATGATTTTGAATAGATTGTCTATTTTCTAAAGAATGTTTATTTAATAAATCATATGTTGACATATTTTCCTTGTAAATAGACTGGGTATTTCCTCTCTGAGTCAGAAGTGCTGAATTTTCTCCATTTGAAAATGTATCTGATGGTCCATTTTTGAGAACTGAATTATCTTTTCTTGATTTTCGATTGTTTCGACTATCTTTTCTCTGAATTTTACGCTCTTTTGACGACTTTGAAGAGTTTCTTTTCTTTAGTTCACGAGATTTTTTTTCATTTGGAACATTAGTAACTCTATCTGGTTCAACCATTGTGCTGAACAACTTGGCCTTCGCCAGAACCATTCCAGCATTTTGAGATCTCAGCCTTGCTACTGATGGCCGGCCAGTCACTACTTTATCTTCTATTTTCTCTTCTTTCAAGAAATCCTCAGCATTTTTCCACTCTGTTGTTTCTTCGTCAGTATACTGAGTTTCAGTATGTTTAACAGAAGTCGGAGTCGTTGGCACTTTACTTAAATCACAGCCGTGGAAAGAAGATGCCCTTCGAGCCTGACTTCTTGTCAAGACGCCAAAACTGTTAAAATCAAATTCACTTGCTAGTAAAACTGTCTTTTCACTGTGATTTTCTCTAGGCGATTCAAATGTCTCTAATTTTAAATGATTTGTTAGGTTTTTCAAGTAATTCTTGGAACTATCCAGTGACATAAGGAATGGCTCTGGAAGTCCATTGCTGACTGTGTTAGGCTTCCCTCTTCGAAGGCTATTTGTAGGATAAAACTGATGCGTAGTATTCCATTTATCAGATATATTCAATGAAAGATTTCTTTTCACTTGAGACACATTTTCTTTCGATCTTCTTCGCAAACTTCCTATTTTTCGAGCACTTGGAGATCGAATTACCTTTCTCTCAGAACTGCCTCGTATTTTCAGCTCCCTGCTGAACCTTCGTGCCAATTCATCACTGGTAGGGCTGTTCAGTTTTTCTGCTGACTCCAAAGTTTTCTCATAAGCTGACTGGACTGTGCGCAAGCTACGCCTACTTGATACGTCAGGAGTCATTTCCAAATCACTCATGGAAACGCCTACAATGTTTTCAAATTCAGAGGAAATTCTTGACTCGATTATAGACATTCGATTTTTTATTTCTTCATACTCAGTTCTTGGAATACGTACATAATCTTCCGGTGAGGATGAGAGATCAAGATTGTTTCGAGAAGCAGACAATTCCTGACCAGATTCTTCCATTCCCTAAAAAGAATAAAACAATTTTATTTTATTACTTAAATTGTGAAAGTACTTGTTACATAATATCTTCAACAATTCTATTCCACTGAAGATTAAGGAATCTTTCCATTTCTCAACTTTACATTGCATTATTATAAAATATACCTTAGTGAAACTGACATAAACAGTCCAAATGTCATAAGAGATTTGTGACAAAATAGAAATTTGGTTCTAAACAACCATTATAACCTTTGCATTGAATATCATCTGCTCATATGAAAGATCCTGTAATATACACAAGATCCAAATAGAGACAGTCTATGACAAAGAATCCAATGCTCTGAAAAAACTTCCAAACTGCTTGACAGCCAAATGTTATCAAATAGACAGGATTGTAAAAAAAGCAAAACAGAAAGTGCTTGCAAAACTTCTTACAGTCAAGGTATTGAAGGCCATATTCTTCAAACCGACAACAGGAACACAGCTTTATGGAGGATTACTGTATTACCAGCAGAATTGAATACAAATAGAACTAAACAACATCACTTTTATCCTATAGTTTTAAATTTTTTCCACTTCTCAGTTGTTCCAAAAGTTCACAATACCGTGCTGCTGTTATTGTAGTCCCACGAGGAAGGTAGTCGATCAATAACACACCTTTGTTGTCCGAAAAAACCGTCGCCATGATTTTTCCAGCGGATTCCACAACTTTCGCTTTTTTTGGTGTTGGTTCGTCCTTTCCTTTCCATACCATACTCTGTCTTTTCGATTCAGGCGTCCAATGATGGATCCAGGTCTCATCCCCAGTCACTATTAGATCGAATAAATTGTCTCCTTCATCATCGAAAAATTGTTGAAATTGCAAAGCAGCATCAACTCTCTGCTCTTTGTGCTGTTCTGTGAGAAGGCGTGGAACCCACCTTGCACACACTTTTGACAGATGAAGATCATCAGAAATAATCCTGTGGAGTGATGCACGGCTTATTTCCACATTAGAAGGCAGTTGACAAAGGATTTCGTCAAGAGTCAGGCGCCGATCGGTGTCAATGACCTTTCTGACATCTTCAACAACAGTGTATTATGTCATACCTTCCAGTATTCTCTTTTATGAATCTTCCTATTTATATAAATATAGTCTGCACTAGTGGTGCAGTACTGTAACCAAGCTACTAATAGCTGGGGCATTACTAATTAATAGCCCAATAGCTAGGGCAACTAAGGCACCTACAGCTTTACATGGAATCCGAACCACGTAGTGATTTTCAGCTAACTGGTAATCATGACACTCAGCTCTCTTCCCTACACATCATCCGAACCTTGACTACCATCCAACATGGACACCCCAGACTTCTCTCTAGTAGTGTCTACTTCAATAGTACATTGTAACTGTATTAAGAGGACTTTTATACAATGAACTAATGTGTAGTCAAAATACAATGAACTAATATCCAGTCGGTCAGGAAACTACTGAATAAGAGTGCATGAAATACATGATCGCTCTTCAAATTCATTTATTGTCACGATATACATTTTACAATAGTAGCAAAGCTACAAAAACTAGTGACATTTTCAATAATATAACAAAAAAAGTGCATTTAAAACTATTCTTCCTCCTTGCAAGCGACGTCTGTCCTAATAATTCCGTACCCTCAACAGATGAGTATAGTGATGTAGTCTGATCAAATTCCTCGCTCACCTTGAAGTAAAGTACATAGTAAGAAACAAAACCCCTCAATGCAGATACATACAGTTTGGTTATTACAGAACAACATTCCGTTATATTCAGGAAGAGTGTGTTGGTTAAAGCGGACAGTTGGATAACTCTTTTGTCAGATAATGAGACTCTATTGTATCTAAAATGGTAAAAATTTTACCTGAGTTTTCTTTTTGCTTTTTCTGCCGAGTCCAAAGTGAGAGAGTCGCAGCCTAGATCCCGACACAGAGCGTACTGTAGACTTTCGCTTCTCATCACTATAACACAATTCAGTAATTACAACCTACAATGTGATTCTCTTTCAATCACTGTTATGTCAGCTTTTCTTACTAATTCCATTGGCTTTTTACTTTTAAATGGTCTTAACGTTGCTATGGGACGACAGTCCGTTTATTAAAATTCTATACATTTTTCCTATTACTTAATTTTTTATTTATCATAAATCTTAAAATTATATTACATACTAACTATTTAACTAGAGTTGAAAGATGAACTTCGTAATGTTTATATTTCGACATGTCTGGGAAGTTAAATTTTACATTTCAATAAGGGTGAATATGAACTGTCAGATTTATAAGTTTAAAATTTCTTTAACAGCTGATACTTGAAGATTTGAAATAAAATTAATGTTTTCTAAAAGAAGTTTTCAAAAGTTAACATGGTAACTTTGGACATTATTGGGGGAGGGTGTTAAAGTTATAATAAAGATTGTTTTTTTGTAAGTGTGTGATTATGTGATTCTTTTATATATGTTACTACTACTCTGGTGTTAGTGAACTCGTCTTCTAAGGTAAGTTTGCTGATGTCTTATCTCTCCATATACTAATTTCTGGCCCAGTGCCCTTTCACCTAAAATAATAAAGATTGTTTGTAATCCATAGTCATTTTATGGATCTATAAAACAGAGAAAACACGTTCCATTAAAAGCAGTACACTTGTTTTTTATGTAAAACATGAACGAGTGGATTGAAAAGGGAGACAGATTGAGATAATCTTGGTTCTGGAATATTAGTTTTATGGAACATGAATATATAAAAAACTTAATACTGTTCTAAGCAAAATACAGACAAAACTCATTATTTTATTTTTCTGGTCATTTATGTATTTGTGGAGAGATATACATTATGAAAATGAGGGGTTTGCAGGACATAATTTAACATGTCACTGGTCAATAAGGTTAACAGAAAAACAAAATTATAAAAAGGATGTTTAATGCCAAACATATACTGTCCAAAACAGTTAAGAAAAATCCCTGAGCAATTACGTACAACATGTTTGCAAGAGCTAGTCTGGCTGTGCGGCAGTGCCCATGTATTTTCCCATACATTTTTAAAAACAATAAAGACAAAATTCCTGAACAACGTAATCTGAATTTTAATCTCGTATAACACCAGATGGCACATTATTAGAACAACGTAATATTATTGGCTGTAAATAATTTAGAACTGTAAATAAGCCGAATGACATTTTAGTCATTTGCAATTGGTCATCACTGTCATAGCTTTGTGTTCAAACTAACTCTTTTGTCCCTTTTATCATAAAAAAAACAAAAGCTACAATAAAATAGACCACAGACCCAGTAACAAGCTTAGAATTATGTTAAATTACCACTTCTCAATATGAAGAAAAAGTTACTTCACAAAATACAACAGAACCACTGCATATAGAACATAGTCTGAATTATGTAAATAAGCTAAAAATTAGGGATGTGCGAGTACTCAATACTTCACGTATTTGATTGAGTATTTTTTTTACTCAAACTCGGCTCGAAGATTCCGAAGTTCGATCGAGTAGTTGTATTTAACGAAATATCAGATTTACATCTTAATTTAGTTTTAAGAGTAAACAGTTTTATAAGTTATGAATAAAAAATGTGCACTTCCTTGTGTTTTATTTTACCCTTAATCATACGTTAACAGTTTGGTACATGTAATTATGAACTAAACAATACGTCTAAGAATAGGTAATATACGACAACAGTCAAATGAATTAGTCGACGTAGTGAACGAGTTCGTACATTCTGATTTGAACTAGTTCAATTCAAAGTGAACAACAGAGCTGGGAAGGAAGCGATCACACATTTGGTTGTCTGAGTCTACTAGTCACTTGTAACCTAATCTAAAATAGAGTGAATAAAACAAAAGTGCGGGTTAGTGTCTTTATGACCCAAGAAAGGGGACAAGAGTTCTGGTTCAAGATGCTCAAAAAGACCTGTTACCGATACAAATCTAATGGTCTGTACGCTGTGGAAATTATGCATAATTTCGTTCATACCAAAAATACTGCTCAATCAAAAGGGTACCGAGAACGGGTTATTTTAGATTCCAAAAATCAAACTTCTCATCTTTTCTAGGCGAAAGTTCATCTCGGTTGTAGTATACGTATGTGTGCAAAGAACCGTTCAGCTCCTTTTCGGAACTGAAATTATCGTATATTTCTTGCGAGTCGATTTTGTTTTTTAATCTGAGCAGGGAATCGTCCAATGATGACGTAAAAAAATACTGTATCGTATCATATAAAATATAAGAATAATAAGAATAAGAATATTTATTTAGAATATTTATATGGTATGGTAAGAATATTTATATGGTAATGGCGTTCTAGCAGCGTGTGACACAACATTATTGATTTATTTTCCATCAAATAAAAATATTTATATAGCCGTGACAAACGTCTATTAATTATTATTCCGTAAACACCTTAGATCGCCAAAACTGTGTGTAATGTTTGCGCATACAACATTTTTCCTGTTAATTTGTTGAACGGTTTCCTGACTAGGTTAGACAATAACACAGTTGGATTATAAAAGGTGGTAAAGTACGATAATTTTGATTCGTAAACTCACTAAATGGTTCCCTGTCCACATTGACGTTGATGTAAACTGTAAAACAATCAGGAATCAACCCAAGTGAGGGAGAAACATGTTGGAAGACCTTTTCTAAACAAAATACAACAAATTTAGAGATTCGGAAAATAATTTTTATTGAACTGAATCCTTATCAAACGTCTCGTTTATTATTCATAAGTTTATATTTCAGACTGCATATCATCACCAATATCGTCTGGACCTATTATATTAGCCAACTACATCTATGGTTTTCATTCGATTACGCCATCGATACATCAGTTTCATTGTGCAACTTGAAACTCATGTATCGAAATAGTTTCAAGTTGCACACATTTCATTACCGATCATAATTTAAAAACTATGATCATCCTAAGCGACTTTAAAATTTATTTTTAGTAAACATGCTTAGTTATTATTATCAATCAATTGAACTACAGTCTTTGTTATCCAGATTTTCAAATTTGATTATATAATTCACAGCTTATTTCCGGTTAGTTGTAACCTTGTTATTACTGAATTAAATACCCACAGAATACAGATCCACTCTTCTTGGCATGGAAAAAATCAACACAATCAATTTTTTGTTGAGAGGAGGCAATTCTGAAAGCAAATGACGATGAATTGCAAAATCGGGAAAGGAAAATGCATTTGGCGATGACGCCTGAATTTTAGCATCAGTTTGGTTGGATGCAGATTTTGCCGACAAGCTTTGCTATGTTTTCACGGTACACTTTGAACTGAACCACCAGATAAACGTATCAGCCAGCTGTAAAACAGTATAATTGGCTTGCATAGAAAATCTGATCTGCGATATGAGTGAACAGATTAAATCTTTATAATCCACTTGTTTCAAAAATAAAATACTTTCTTAATTTCTTTCATCATATTAGTTATTAAAAAAAGGAAAAAGATTAATCAAATAAATGCCACATAAAATATCTGAAGGCAGGAAGTAAAAAGTTTTATTTATCATATGTTACAGTTACAAACAACAAATTAAAATTATTGTGTTCAGTTTAGATGTATATATTTACGAATCTGGCAAAACTTAACATAGGCTTAGTATGGTGTCTGCCTTTTACAATTGCCTTGGGTAAACAGGAAATACTCGCTCGAAAATAATGCCAACTACTCGACTTGAAATCACTACTCGCACACCCCTACTAAAAGTTAGTGAACTTGTATAACACAGTTCAATGATTCTCAAACTAGTAACTTTTGAATGTCACTAAATCATCTAGTCCAGTAAATCCAATGGCTCCCATGGGAGTCACCAGCACAAAATGTGTTAACGCTTGTGGACTATATTTGGATTTATTCATTATAATACTACTCTTTCAATTCACCTTGATTTCCAAGTGCGATCAGATGATATAACAATGTAAGCACTCAACATTTTTATTTACCAATATTGGAGAGATAAGACATCACAAAACTTACCTTAGTAGACAAGTTCATTAACACCATACTAGTAGCAACATACACAAAAGAAACACAAAATCACACAAATTTGCTTTTCTGCCACTGGTGAGGCCAGTGGCACTTCAGGTGAGGGGAGAGGGAGGGAGAGAGATATAGAGATAGAGAGGGAGGGGGAGGAGAGAGAAAGACTGAAGAAAGTGCCAGTGGCACATAAAATTTGTGTGATTTTGTGTTTCTTTTGTGTACTACTACTCTGGTGTTAGTGAACTTGTCTTCTAAGGTAAGTTTGCTGATGTCCTATCTCTCCAATATACTAATTCCTGGCCTAGTGCCCTTAAACCTAACCTAAAATTATTTACCAATCAGGAGTTTTGCTGCATGTATAGAAGCGGCTTCTGCGTTTTGGCTGAGTTTCTTCTTGGGTACAGTTTCTTGAAGCTCTGTAAATTTACAGATGAAAAACTTAACTAATATTAATGTTATAAAACAAGTTTTAATGGATATACATTTATAGTAAATAAGGACTCCCCAACAAATAACTACAATCTTTGTAGTACATGTGATCTATCTCACTATAATTTATTATAAAAAAAGTGTAACCATACAATACAAGATGCAATATAGGAACGTACATATTTGCAATGCAGAATGATAGTACAGTAATCAGTTTGTTTTATCTCATTTTTGAAGACAAACTTTGTTCACCAACCCTCAGACTTACAAGTATTCCAGTGAATCTGTTTTATTTGAAACATCCAATACTAAAATACAGCTTCATAATTAATGTACTTTCAAGTAATTATATATCACTAAACCTTGTAAGGCATTGCTTTTTTTATTTCTACCAATAAGTAATGGACTAAAAAATTATTTATTTATAACTTGGTAATTATATGATCAAAATCTTAGAAAATTAATTAGTGGATCATTTAAGTATCTCCATGTCCACAAGTGATGATATCTTGAGGACAAATATGGCTTCCCCAGTAAGAAAAATAGTATTTTACCATCATTCTTGAAGCTCTGTTCTTACTGGAAACTCACAGAACTTGATTCCTTCAAAACTATCATATTTAGTATTTTACAATTTCATATATTTATATTTTTACACTACAAAAATAAGTCATGACAACTTATTTTTTATTTTCTCACCTACATAGTCCGAAAAATTTCACTCCTATTAAAATTTATAATCTATCATCTGATTCATTTGATGGACACATGTGTTTGATTAGGCATGCCATTGAAAATAAAATACTACTACTTTTTGTTTCAAAATCAACACTCAAAATTCAGCCAACATTGGTTGGCATTTTCAACAAAATATTACAAAGAAACCAATACACAGCCAACTTGTACTATCTGTTCAAAGACATATAACTAATTCTGTTTCTAACCATTGTATAATTGGTGTAATTTTTTACAACTATCATCTTTGTAACATAAACAAAATTACTGCTGTTTTTGTAAGTTTTCAGCAAAAACATGTTCAATCTTAATATACAGTACACTCTTAGAAATCCGGATCGGCCTAGTCTGGACTCCGGATCACAGATCGTGCAGTTTTTTTTTTTTTTTTTTTTTACTTAAAATGAAGAAAAACTCCATGTTTTACCGCCTTAGTCAGCTGCGTGACACGTTCGAGGCAGTGGAAAATTTTGTGCGGTAGAGGGGCGGGGCCAGAGCAATGACCTCTGCGTCACACCTGTTAGTGGCCCGCCCACCCGCGCTCAGTTGACTGCAAGCGCTTGGTCAGTGCGGAAGTCAGTTTGACCTGTGTAGTTTGTGTGTGTAGTCTTTTTGTTGTTGTGTTGTTAGTATTTTTGCCTCGTATTTAAAGCGAAATGAGTCAAAAACGTAAAAAGGTTTTCGTGGCGGTGGAAGAGAAACTCCGGGCCATTAAACGTATTGATTCTGGTGAATCGGCTAAAAAAATTGCTTTAGAATTAGGAGTGGGAACAAGTACTGTTTCGGACTGGAGAAAAAATCGTGATCAAATCGAAAAGTGGTGTTCCTCTCGAGACAGTGGAAGTGACATAAAAGTTAGAAAAACCATGCACAAAGGTAAACATGTAGAAGTTGAAGAGGCATTATTTTTGTGGCATCATCACTTAAGGGGTAAAGGTGTTCCGGTCAATGGTCCTATGCTTCAAGAAAAGGCGTAACATTTTAAGCGTGCAATTGAAGGAGAAGATGGTGAATTCACAGCTAGTGACGGATGGCTCGACCGATGGAAAAAGCGTTATGGTGTTCGGCAGCTTTCAATAAGTGGGGAGGCTTTATCGGCAAACAAAGAAGCTGTTCCTGAATTCAAAACCTTCCTTTTCAAACTCTTAGATGAAGAAGGAATTTCCGGCGACCAGCTGTACAACTGCGACGAAACTGGTTTGAACTATAAAATGTTGCCCACGAAAACGCTCACTTCAAAAAAGGAAGCATCAGCCCCGGGTTATAAGAAAAGCAAAGAAAGAGTAACTGTGCTAGCTTGTAGCAATGTGACCGGCAGCCACAAACTCAGGCTTACATTGATTGGGAAATCTAAAAAGCCTAGAGATTTTAAAAATTTAAAGAAAACCGATGTGTTGCCACTTTGGTATACAAACCAACAAAAAGCGTGGATGAATTCTTCCATTTTTAAAACTTGGTTCTTTGATGAATTTGTTAAGACGGTAGAGAAACATCTGGCTAAAAACAACTTGCCACGAAAAGCCATTATTTTGCTAGATAACGCAACAACACACCCAGTGGCTGATGAGTTGAAAGACGGAGATATAAAAGCTGTGTTTTTGCCTCCGAACGTGACAGCTCTTTGCCAACCAATGGACCAGGGAATCCTTCAGGCACTGAAGTTGAAGTACCGCTGACGGCTTCTTTGTTATTTAATATCGGCAATAGACAATGAAGAGGATTATGTTAGTGCATTAAAGAAGGTTGACATGTTGGACGTAATTAGGTGGGTAGCTGAAGGGTGGGACGAAATATCCGCAATCGCAATCGTTTCTTCGTGGAAAGTGCTGCTGGACCATGAGGGAAACAAGTTCGATGACGTCGATGGAGTGGAGCTCAAAAATGAAAATAAAGCGGACGAAGAAAATGTTGTTTCACTCTTAGACAAAATCCCCGGCTGTGAAGCAGCGAATGAAAATGATGTCGCTGAGTGGATGAACAATGACGACGAAGATGAAATTACAGACGACGACACTGTTAAAATGGTAGTTAACGAAGAAACGTTGGAAGAAGAAGAACTCTCCGGAATCCATGTGAATAATATCCCTCATTCAGAAGTATTCAAAATGCTAGATGGGGCGCTAGAGTACATCATGCAACTAGACAGCATAGCTGCAGCCGACGTTATGTGTTTGAGGAAACTGAGGGACATTGCGGCTAGACAACGGGCTAAAACGGTTAAGCAGACGACAATTAAGGACTTTTTCAAGAGATAAGTTTTATGTGAAGTTGATTGTAAGTTGCATTATTTACCATTTCTTGTAATTTATTAGTCATTCTTTGTAATTTTGATTTACTTGGGACTGTATTTCTTATGTTCATTTAAAGTAAATTTTCTTACTTTAATGTATAAAGTAATAATAATAATAATAATAATAATAATGTGTTTATTCCCAAAAGCATACAATATGTTTACATACATTAATTAGGAATAATAACCACCTTATAATCCAGTAATTGGTGGCTATATTGATAAAAAAAAAAATATTATAAATAACTATAAATTAAAGATAATACATTGTCCAGTCTTCTTTGATGACTGGACAATGTATTACGATTTATAATACATTGTGTGTGTGTGTGTGTGTGTGGTGTGTGTGTGAGGGTGGTGTGTGTGTGTGTGTGGTGTGTGTGTGTGTGTGGTGTGTGTGTGTGTGGTGTGTGGTGTGTGTGTGTGTGTGTGGTGTGTGTGTGTGTGGTGTGTGTGTGTGTGTGTGTGTGTGTGTGTGTGTGTGGTGTGTGTGTGTGTGGTGTGTGTGTGTGTGGTGTGTGTGTGTGTGTGGTGTGTGTGTGTGTGTGGTGTGTGTGTGTGGTGTGTGTGTGTGTGATTTATTTATGTAAGTAGTGTACGATATGCTTAAATAAAATTGTTCAAACTGTCCTGTGTTGTTAAACTTGATTTTTTCAGTCCTGTTTTACTGTTTGCTCAAATCTGTTTTACTTAATTACAGCACACTACTGTATTATGAACTTAAGGGCTAACTGAATTATTAGACATTGTTTGTCCCATTTTTGTTTGAAGCTAACTCCTCTGCTCCCGTCTCTAGCCTACTGCCTTATCTTTACGTGCCGACCACACTTATGTTATATTTGCCCTTGAATGAACCCGTATTGTAATAATTGACAGTTAAAAGCCGAAATTGACGATGCATTCAACAAACTCCGGGAAATCCGGATTTTTTAAAATCCGGACCGGACGACCGCCACATTAGTCCGGATTTCTGAGAGTCTACTGTATTTCTGTTTCATGTTCTGATGTAAAATAAGTGTTTTACACATAATAAATCATTATTAGTGGCACAAAAGTGATTTTTAGATTAATTCTTAATTTTTCTCTAAAATTTACTGTTATTATTTTTATAATTATGTTATTTATGACCAGAAATCAACCTTTATTACTTTTATATGACTTTGTTTACAAATATAAGTTCTAACAAATAGAGGCTATAATGTAAAAAGTCCTATGACAATTTTTATATTTTCTTTTGTTGGCAAGACTCATATTTATTTGAAGTTTGTAATTCAATGGATATATTTTAGCTAAGTTTATATATTTTTCAGACATATGTTTGTCTTTTTATAGTTTATGTTACTGCATTTTTTTTCTATGATTATAAACATTGATTTAATTTATTTATAAAACATATAAAAAAGGCTTAGAAATACACATTTATATATTTCATTAAAAAAGCACATTTTAAAAATAAAATATTCTTTTTTTTTAATAAACACAAATTCTAATACAATTATGTCATATTAGTTACATCACTTACTAACATACAAGTGCTAAGTTTTTATTTCTAATCAAATTGAGCACCCATATCTTGGAATTATTCATAAAAAACCTGTTCCTGCCCTTAATAAGAGTTAAAAGATGAAGTTTTACTTCACCTCAGTCATAAATATTTAAAGATAGGACATCAGCAAACTTACATGAGAATACAATTCCACTCACACAACAGACAAGATTATTTATGTTTTTTTTTTACATGTTTCTTCTGTTAGTGGGCTTTTTTTCTCAGCTAAATTTGCTGACCCTGCCTCTCCCATTATATTAATTACTGGCATATTGCCCAAAAACCTAAAATCAAAGAAAAAGTGACTGTACTTAGCTTGTTCGACTTATATGTAAATAAGTAGTCCATGTCATCTTCTTCGATAACTTTGATAACTTTTTGCTACAAATCCCATGTTAAAATTGATTACAACTAGTTAAAATAATTGTTAGAAAAAATGTAGTGAACACATATTTATTAGTACGTTTACTGACATTACAGTAACCTTTGGTTAAAACAACATTGCCTACAACTATGGTGATTTAATTTTTTCACACATTTTTAATTATGAAAAACTTATATCTAATTATATAGTGCTGGTGCTATTTTATTGCACATTAATTAATAAGCAAACAACATTTTAAATGTATTCATAAAGTCATGCACTGATAATGAATTAAATAATTATTTTAAATACTGGTAAAATAAATATAGAAGCAAAACTGGCTACTCTTTAGCTGAGCTATTAGTAACCATGTCAGTGTGTAAAGGAGAGAGACAAAACAAAGGGATGAAGAGAGAAGGGACCGCAGACACTACCTGTGAAAACCGCACATAAACTAACTGCAACGAACAGGAAAACCAACTTTATAAGTGGACAATATTCTTGTTTTTATAGTCAACACTTGTTCTATAGTTAACTGGTCAAAATCTAAAATATTAAAGGCGCTGTTCGATAGGATTTTGTAGGGCAAGACGTTGAAGTTAGAGAAGCAAAAACTTATTAATTAGCTTGGCATGAATGGCGACTATGAGCATGCATAATGGGGATGACTTACTGCTGTGCTACAAGTACACGAGGAGTGAGGTGAGTGGTGCTGCAGACATCAGGTAACAGGTGACCTTGAGGGAGCAATTCCAGCAAGTCCTTCCTGAAGCACCAACACAAACACATGCAGACAACACAATGATACTAAACTTAACATAAAACAAGCCATGCCAAAAGAGACATTACCAAACTTACCTCGAAGATAAGCAAGACACTATTTTGATCGTCTCTCTCAGATGAGAGCTGACTAACTGATGCATACTTGGCGAATCATGAAAGGTATCAATAACTTAACCTGAGGAAGGCCTAACTTATGTTAGTACATGTGGACAGTGGACAGGCACATGGTTGTTACAATGATTATAACATTTATAAAACTATTGAAAGTATTTAATTTTATGTAGATAACGAAGTTTATTTATTTGAATAAGCGATACTTTTATATTTTATAATTACAATAGTCAGAATCAGTTTATTTGGGTGTCAGATTTGAATTTTCAGGTGAGTAAAAGAAAATGCCAGTGGTGTTGAAAATTTGTGAGATTGTGTTTATTTTGTGTTTGTTACTACTACTCTGGTGTTCGTGAACTTGTCTTTTAAGGTAAGTTTGCTGATGTTCTATCTCTCCAACATACTAATTCCTGGCCTAGTGCCCTTAAACATAACCTAATACGTATTTAATTAGCTACGCAGTAGTAATGTTTTTATTTTACTGAGCACAATGAGCATTGTCATATTCCAAGAGCTTCAGAGAAACAATTTTCGGCCTTTGGTTGTCCATAAATTGTTTATTTGTCATCTTTGAATGAAATAATAAGATTGTTTGTTTGTTTACAAGTTTTTATGTTAATATCTTGCCATTGACCTGTTTTTTTATTATTAATGTGTTATTATTGATTTCATATGATGGATTTAGTGTTTTTATAGTTAAAATAAAAGAAATTGGATTTTTTCATTTCATTTGTAAGGCTATAGTGGGCTAGTATTATGTTGCTAGGTTGTTTATTTACAATTTTACCGAACAATATTATACTGTTTTCTTACTATTACTGTTATTATTTTTCTAGTATTATATTATTCTTACTATAATTAGTTATTGGAGAGGTAGGACAACAGCAAACTCACCTTAGAAGACAAGTCCATAAACACCAGAGTAGTAGTAAACCAATACAAAAGAATCACATTATTACAAATTTTCTGTACCACTGGCACTTTCTTCAGGTGCACTTCTGGTACCAGTGTCACTCACCTGAAGAAAGTGCCAGTGGTACAGAAAATTTGTATGTGTTACTACTACTTTTGTGTTAATGGACTTGTCTTCTAAGGTAAGTTTGCTGATGTCCTATTTCTCTTAAATACTAATTCCTGGCCTAGTGCCCTTTAACCGAACTTAAAATGCTAGTATAATTATTAATATAATATAGAATTAGTGTTATTTAGAGAAAATGGACTAATGATGTATTATTTCTTGTACTAAACATGAATTGGAGGAACTTGGCTCCATATATATGGTCAGACAGTGGACGTGTTTTTATATTTCTCATTTATTTGTTGAAGTAAGCAGTCAATTCTTTTCAAGAAGTAGATAATTGGTTGTACTTTTGAAAAAAATATTGATTGAAATCTTCAAACAAATTCGTTATATGGTTATATAGTTTTTGTTTTATTCATTTATTGTGTTTAACTGTTATGTTAGAATGTTTGTACATATCTACCGTACATTATTTTAATGAAAAAAATCTTTTCAAAACTCTTAAATTTAATTTATTATTTTATGTAAACCTTCACATTTTTTACCGAATTTGGGTAACACTTTTGAGTATGGAATGGGTGGGAGGCTATAGCACAAAATGGTTTATAATAATTGTTATTATAATTTAAATTTAAAAGTTAATTTTTATTCTAATTTTTCATGTGTCATGCCACTATCATGCAAGATCTATCATTCACGTAACTAGCCCATTTCGACATCAACTCATGTTACTGCAACCAGTTTTTTATCCTTTGTGGTACATATCTAACACTTTTTACAGCATTGTTACCCTAGTAAGATCACAGTTACTTATTCATGTGCCCATTACTGTTAGTACTAGTTGGCCATGCAGAATATAATTCTGTATTACTGTAGACATGCCTGACAGTAATCCATTGTTTTCATTACATTAATTTTTTTGTCAAAACATGTAATGGAAAGACTGACTGTTCAAAGATGTGTCAGATATTTCTGTTATAACTTAAAATAAACAGGCAGGTAGTTAGGGCTCCCAAGAGGACACTTGCGGCACACATACAACACCAGACAAGCCACGGTAGTTCCCATCGCCCAACACCGAACTGCCCTCTTTGAAAAGAAACTTTGGTTTGAAGGACACAATTTTTCAATCTTCTACCTTCAGTCATGAAAAATCTCACTTGGATCACTGCTCTCAAATGGAAACTAGACTTATGGCTCACTGATCAGCCTATTAACTCGATCAAAGAGTTCCTGAATGCAGCATGTTTCCAAGTCCAACCGAATCTATGACTGTATCACTGCTTTTAACCCTTTGGACCCCAGCCGCCGATATACCGTCGGTAGATTTTACTACCTAAAAACCCCAGGCCGCTGATACATCGTCGGTAAAAATATTCCGAAAAATACCAGCCGACGGTATATCGTCGGTGAGATACTAGCGATTTTAATTAGCTTTTTTGTGGTTTTTCTTTGAAACAATTAACGTGTATTATGTTCTGTACTTCATTGTGAATCCATATATTTTAATAGCGAAGCATTAATTTGACTCATGTCTGTATACTCGATAGGATACAAACAGCTGACAGTGTAACGCGCCAAACCACCAGCCACAGTTTGCCGCGCTGGGCAGTGCACGTCAGCCGTCTGACGAGCTGTGCTGTGCGAGGTTATGTTATTGTTTACGTGTTAGTTATTGTTGTATATTGTAAATATTATTTTCGTTACTTATAAGAAAGGAAGGAAACGGTCCAGAATCGTTTGTATTGGCTGCAAGGAAGGGTGTCACGCCCAGTGCTTGGCTAAGCATATTTGCTCCAATAATTAGACCACCTTACAAGTAAATGAAAAAATGTAAATAGGCTGTAAATAATGTTTTTTATCTTTTTATATAGTTCATCTTGTTACAACAACAATATAATGATTTGGTAAGTCAAATATCTACTTATTATTTTATATGGTATAGTTATGTAAAAAATGTAATTTTTCAGGTTCCGTATCAAAATGAAAAAAAATTTATATAGCATAATTATTTTTTACTGTAGGAAGCTGAAATTTTGTACGCAGGTTGCCAATAATATTCTAATCAAAATAGACATATTTCCCACTGGTAAAATATTCTTCTTTTTTTTTTTGAAAAAATTCAAACATAAATTTTTTATTTAAATGTATATATTTCTACATGTACATTTATAAATATATATACATTTTCAGTAATAATGATGAAAATTATATTTTTTCTTTGTAATCTATCTATTTCTGAACAATTTGGTACATAAAACATATTAATAGCTCAAACACTTATGATTATATGAATTTTTTTCATAAACGTTGCAAAAAGAGTGAAGTTCCCCTGGGGTTTTTGGCATGTTCCATGTATAAGTGGACTTAGTAAAAATTTTAA
Source organism: Stictocephala bisonia (assembly GCA_035578905.1). Lineage (NCBI taxonomy): Eukaryota > Metazoa > Arthropoda > Insecta > Hemiptera > Membracidae > Stictocephala > Stictocephala bisonia. The sequence goes on along the minus strand of JAQJVL010000506.1, from coordinate 570,116 downwards.
CCAATCTAATTTTTGGGTCTGGGGTTCAAAGGGTTAACCCATCAAGATTGACCCTAGACAATTCTTAAAGAATTTGTGAATAAAGAATATTTGTCTATTGTTGAAACTGTTAAGATTACTGATTTTATGAGAGAACACACACGAGTACAGAATGCAAATACTGAAGCATCCTTATCATGTTGATAAGCAATAAGGAAATGTACCACTGATGAAAAATTGAAATCAATACTGTAGATGGAATGTAGATGGAATCAATACACAGTGAAATGCCAATTCCTACATAAATTTAACCTGAACTTTTGACATACTTATTCATTCTACTTAACATGGATTTTACATACTTATTCATTTTGGTTATTACTACTGTTTGTCCCAGGACGAACAATTTTGTATAGGATAGCAAATATCAGCTTCATTTATTGTTTCATATTAAGCACAGAAATAGTAGAATAATTTAAGTTTAGAAAACAATAATTTTGACAGTAAAAATTTGCAACTTCATGCCCTAATCCGACCTTTGACAAATATATCAAAATTGTATTAATCTTTACATGAACAAAAAACCTTTTTGGTTAAGTGGTAGAAAACAGCACCCCGCATCTCTATTGATAATAATTCACTTAACTACTGTGACAAAATTAAGAACTTGAGACTCCTTATGAATACTACACTTACATGGTCTGATCATGTATCTTTAACATGTAAAAGGTTTTTTGCTGATATTCACACTCTTAAGAGATATTATAACTGTTTACCTTTTTAGATGTGAAGATTATGCTAGCGAAAACTCTTGTATTCCCCCACTTTGACTACTGCGAGATTGTCATCATCAATGACATGCCTACCCATCTTTAAGATAAACTTCAGCACAGAGCACAGAGCTATTGTCTACGTTATATTTTCAATCTCCGTCGAGATGAACATATCACTCCTTACTTCAGACGTTTAAATTTATCGAAGTTACTCGAGTATAGAAAGATCAAAATGTTATCTTTACTGTACAATCTTCTTCAATCTAAAAATTCTTCCTATTGAGCTTCAAATTTTATGTTTAACTTCAGCTTTAGAAATCAGGACACATGCCAGGGTTCATCAATGTTAACTATTCCAGCTCATCGAACAGCACTTTACAATAGATCTTTTACTGTCACTGCCTGCAGATTGTGGAATAAACTTGATCCTTCAACTCAAAATATTGATAGTCGAGTTTGGTTTGTTGCAGCACTGAGGGAGTGGTTGTCGGCTGATTCGTGGGGGTTGTAAGCCTTGGCCGTGCTGTCAATGGTGGACTGAGTGTATGTGTGATGTGTGTTTGTTGTAATCAGTTCATGGAATAATTTTTATTTATTTATTATTTTTGTCATGTAAGTAATAGTTTTTTGTTTTCTTCTTTGTTTTATGATCTTTCACACTTGATGCTTAATTTGTTTGGTTTTAATTATCTTAAAACTCTTAATTTTGATTGTTGTTTAACTTGTAAATAATGTACTCAGAAGCAGTGACCATGTATGAATTCTTTGATATTCTCATTGTAGTTTTGTATTAAATTTTCTTTATGAGGTTAAGTGTAAGAGAGGACCTAATGGTCTGACTTTGCCTCGCTAAATAAAACATTTTTAATTTCATTTCAAAACTAAAAAGTAGTAACTTCAACACATTAATAAGGGCTTTTTCACTTCATTTCGAGATTATTTATAAAGTGTATTTTACAAAAAATACACTTTTATAATGTCTTCTTTCCAAAGCTGATATTACAATAAGTTCAACTCTGTATAACACAGTGGAAAAGAAGCAAATTTTTAAGCCCCAAATAAAAGTGAAAATTTAGAAAACGTCTGGAAAACAATAATTAAATTAAAAGTGAACATCTAGAAACAATTTAGATAACCCCAAAACAACCCCGGCAATTCAGCCCACATCCCTTGATTCCACCGGGCCAGGGAGTAAGCCGGATTCCCTGGGCAGCTCCGAATTAGAAGTTACGTAAAAGTACAATAATCCCCTTTTGGTGAGTTTAAAAGTTAAACAATTTAAAAAAAAATATAACACGGTCCCGTTCAAGTAAAAATTCACTTCCAAACCCCCCCCTAATACACTTAACAAAAAATAAATAACGATCACTAGGCCTAAACATAACAATAAATAATAACATGATTTAACAATAGGGACCTAACAAATATAAACTCTAAACAAATGTAACAAGCAAATAAACTACTTAAACTAAATAACAATAAATATTAACACTAAAAGTTCTTTTTGTATTTTGGTTTTTTTTTATTTCTCTAATAAAAAAAATTTATATAGGTCCCCATGGCTGTGTTGCATAAACTGTTCGTTTTAGGCCTAGCCCCCTTAAATAGTTCCACCACCATTCTTTTCTTCTTCTTTTTTTTATATTTCACTGGTTTTTCTGTTAACTAACATCCTCAAAACCCCCAGCTCAGCCGCCAGGAAAAACGACATAGAACGCACTGACCTGAGGACAGAAGACTTCTACCACCAAAGATGTAGGGCGGGTAGCGGGCAACTCCAGGCTCCAACATGGTCCTCAGGCCAGGCTAGCAGTGCAGATGGTAGACAATCCCCGGACGGCAGGCCGAGGGCAGAAACGTCCTACTCAAGGACCCTGGACTGCAAGGCAACCAGCACATTAAAAACAGTCCAGCCACAACAACAAAAATATTACACATAACAACTAAAAATATAAGGGGGCCTGATTTAACAAAACTTAACATGAAGAGACAAACTTATACATGATTGGAGCAACAAGACAGTGAGAGATTAACTTTAGGCTATGAAAAATTATGTTGGAAAACAGATTTAAGACAAACTACAACAACAAATTACCAAAGGATTAATTACGTATATGGACTTAAAATGACAAACTGAAAACTAGGCTATGGAAACAGGGGCAATATGTTATAACATGAAAATCAAACTAAAGATAGGCTAGGTTATTGTCAAGTAACAAAAATATGATATATCAGTAACTCCAACTGAAAAAAGGCTCAATAAACATTATACAGAATAACAATTGAAAATAAAACAAGATATAATAAAGCAATTACTGGTAAAACTGTAACATTGAGCACATGGCTTTAACCTAGTCTGAGAAACATCTAGACAAAGAACACAAAATTTAACAAAACCCTGAAACACAAGCAAGAACGATTAATATTATTGAAACAAAATATTCTCACCAAAAAGGGTGATTAGATATTAAAACTTACAAAATGAACACTTACGTTTTAGGTGCCTTTAGCCTCGCATGTCTATTTCTGCAGGCAGCACAAGACAAACAGACGAACAACCTGACAACCTGCTGGAACACGGAACGAAACGGAACTGAGCCAACAGCCACCAAATTACGCGGATCGCAGGGCATGAGCGATCTCAGGCAGCCTGGCAGACAACGACGAAAAAAACGAAATGTACCGGTCAAAAGACCCGGTACAGCCTGTCAGGCTAAATAGCATGCAGGAAAAGACAGCATATTAGGCATTTGGGTGACATGTAGCAATTGGCTTATTTATGGTGGCAGGCAAGAATAAATTATTACAAAATACCTAATTTATTTCTTACTAAATAAATTATGTGAAAATGAAACAAACACAAGTATTTAAACAGGGACATACCTCTTTTTGGCAGAGAAGCTGAGCAAATTAGATTCACTAGCTTTGCGCTTTTTGCCTGTAGACATGATGCGTGGGGTATGCGGTACTGCCGAGGCTTGGTCTGGAGTCACCTGACCCGATTGGTATTCATCAGATCCTCTTTTGTGCACCATCTTCCTTATTCCACTCAGCATTCCTGGGTAGCAAGTAAAATAACCAATAAAGCTTCACAATAGCAACAGGTTTTTCAATATGCAAATATTATTTATTTTATAAAATGCACATGGGTACAACAAACAGCATCATAACAATCAACATTAAACATTCACTTAAACATAATAATGATAAAACATAATAAGTTTGAGTTTCTTTATGCCCGACAAATTAACTGACTAAAATACAGTTTCTGGTGATCAGGTTCAAAAATATACTTATATAATTTTTGCCCCCTAATTCAAACATATGGAAGATATACAACACCTTTCTTTTGCTATCCTAACCTCATTTTTTATTTTTTACTGTGCTAAACTTACAAGTGCTTTAAAATTTAGTTAGAGAAAAAGAGCATCAACAAATTATGTGAGTAGATAAGCCAATAAATACTAACATAACATGCCGGCGTGGCCAAGGCTTCGGAATGCGGAGAGCAAGGTCTAAAGTTCAAACCCCCACTGAGCCAACGGTAGGTACTTCACTCGACGAATAAAGTTCACGCACAGGCCTGTAGGCCCATGTGAACTGGCCAATGTTTTTTTAAAAAATAAAATAAAAAATAAAAACATGAAATATAATAATAAACAAACATATAAACATACTGATCAAAGCCAGTCTTTCTTCAACTTCTATAAGCCTCAGTTACATAACAAAATTGCATATTGTTGTGCATTTGATTAGTGAACTTGTTTGATTTGGTTGTTGATTAAGCTCTTCAAGAGCTATGCAGACGGTTAGCTTAGCTACTGGCGACATAAAGTGCAGAAGAATCTGGTGGACAGATAATGTATTGAAAAGAGAAGAAGAATGTCAACTGAAGAGTGTTGACCGGTTGAAGGAAGGCTTCCCCTTGGAAGACCGAAGCAGGCTGTTGGAACCAAGTGAAAGGTGATATAGAGAAGGTGGGAGCCATAAAAAATAACGCGAAGGACCAATGACGATGGAGGGCTATCAAGAGTGTGACAAAATATCAACTTGGATATAATAGCATTTGACAATAAATGTTTGTTTGGTATTAGACTTGAATGCTAAACTACTTTTGGATTTCTGAACAGAAAATGCTCATTGGCTTATAAACTCGATTCAGCACATGCTTTTTTTTTTAATGAATTAAATGACTAAGTGTATGGTGAAAACATTATGAGTGATGGAATGATTTGGAAATGGGTTAGGGCCTTTAAAGAAGGCCGCACAAACATTCATGATGAGAAACGAAGTAGGCGACCTTCAGTCATCTTTTCTTCAGTCGCCTACTTCGTTTCTCATCATGAATGTTTGTGCGGCCATCTTTAAAGGCCCTAACCCATTTCCAAATCATTCCATCACTCATAATGTTTTCACCATACACTTCACTGATTTGGTGATGAATGTCAACTGCTTTGAAGCCTTGAGCACAGAGAAACCGTATTACAGCACGCACTTCGCAGTCGGCGGGATTCTCAATAGGTGGAGTCATTTTAAAATCACGCAAACAGATGTAAACTCGATCGGATGGTTCCGTAATGGCGTCTGTGGCTTCCCAACAGATGTGGCTACACGGCGCGCATGCGCTAAACGGCGACCGCAGCGCTGCGGCGGCGTAATTTAAAAACGGTACTTACTTTAAAAACACGCCTCGTAATAGAATCTTGATTACATAGGTCAACTTATTTAAGCATCAGGGGTTAACAATACCACTCTTATATTACTGTAGTGGAGATGATTACCAAAGAAACATTGAGTTACACATATCAGCCATTCCATTTAGGAGTACTCCTCACTCTGTAATTTGGCCAACTACTAATGTTATACACTAAAAATTTCAGTTTTATATAAATCATCTTTTTCATAATGATTAACAATGAAAATAATTATTAGCAAATATAAAGTTGCTATAATCTGTCTCCAAGTTATTTTCAGGCAAATAAAACATTCACTAACAACAATGTCATTTTGAGGACTTATGACACCAAATCTTATATAAAACAAGTGTCTTATTACAAGAATGAACAACCATGAATAACACACCATTTAGCCTTAAGTCACCCACCCCGGCAACTAATAAATTATATTTAATCCATAGTTTTTTATGTATGTTAATGGTTGTAATAATTGTAAGATTTAGTCTTATAAGTTCTCAAAATAACTAGTGTGTGAATGTTTTATCTTCCTTAAAATATCTTCTTACATATCTTAATTTAGGGGGTTTTAGAAAACAATTCCAACTTCATTTAGCCTCCAAGTTTTATAGCGTAACATTAGAGACTTCTAGTTTGTGCCATGCTTCATCTTTTTTTAGTACCTTTAAAATGAAGATTCTTATTTTATAATTTTGATTTACCCCCATTTTTAAGGGGGAGGGTTGAATTGGTCATGCACAAAAAAAACTCCTTAGTTGGTCATATAAACACTCTTTGAAGTAAATCTTCATCTCTATTCATAAAAAATAATTAGGGGAGGGAGAGAATTTCAAGATACCCTGTATATATTTATTTCATTCTAAGCTAGGTTTAAGCAATATAACCAAAATCAAACTGTCCCACAATTTATCTGGTTACCTGCGAATGTAACTCAATGGTCAACTCACTTGTAAGGGATCCACTTCTACGCTTCTTTTTCGCGCGGTGTCTAGACGATTCTAGTTCATTAGTGCTTGAGCTAGAGCAGGAGGGATGCCAGCTGAGGTGTTCCATCAAACAGTCGGGCACCACTCCGATAAGCCTTGAGTGCTCAATGAGCAGCTGAGCATAAGATTTTCTTTATGGTAACAATATTGTAAACACATTATTGCCAAGAAATTAACCTATAAGAAAATCTTGTTGAACAAAATATTGAAATATTGAACAAATTTGTACTTAGAACACATAGTTAAAAGATTCTAGACAATTTTCAAACATAAAGTTGGTTTTCATCCAATATACTTTCTTATGACATTGTTTTGTAAATAAAATGTAATAAATTTTGTGAAACTATTAAATTATTTCGTAATTGAAATTTTTAGGCTGGCCCAAATTTTGTTCTGAGGTTATAGTTAAATTATCCATAACATTCTTACAATTACTTAGGCACAGAGAGTGCTGTAGGCATTAAGAAGCTACATATCATTATCACTGTGAGTGTATGAAGAGGTCATCACAGGCATAGTGGGAGGCCCCATAGCAGAATAACGTGCGACATTGTCGCAAACCAAAAGAGACGGCTGATGTAAGAAATCATCTATTTGAGAAATTATTTTCCATGCCCCAAACCCAAAATTACAACATTAATTTGTGCAGAACAATATGTGGTTTTGTGTATAGACAATTAATTAAACCATATTTGGAGTGCAACTTAATAACAAACTATGTACTGATTGATTCAGAATGAAAGATGACTTTTGCAATTTTACTAAATGAAACTGGAGTGATAGGAGTCGGGCGCTGGTCACCCTCAATGCATGCGCAAGTTTACATTAAGTAAACACACACCCACAGCGAGCCTCAGCTACTGGGCGGGTCGCAGGTGGCGGATAGCGAACATTCCATCTTTTCTTTGACGGGATGGACAACTGTGAATAAGGGGCAACCCCAATAAGCAGTCCCAGACCGAGGCCCGCAGGGGCAGCTGAGGTGTGCAGCTGATGGGAGCAGTGACCCCGTGGACCCTGAACTGAGCACCACACCCCGCTCATACAAGTACATGACAATGTCTCAGGGGCCAGAAGTAGGGGAATGGAGCCACCAAACCGCGGGTACCATGACCCTAGAGCTCTTAAGGGTACAGTTGTTAAAACTGGGATGGCACACCGGGCTGCCAGATAGTACAGGGGCCCGACCTGGCCTCACCAGTATGTGGTGGCTGCCCTATCAGCTGGCGAAAATCCCGATCCTGTTTACGTTGCCAGTTGGTGACTGGATGGGACCGTGTAGATGGGCTAGGGGGGCACTTCCGAGGCCCCAGGGGACCCTGGGGGCGTGGGTGTGATCGGGGGGAGGTGGCAAAAGGAATATGGATGGCCCTTGGGACTTGAAAACGGACACACACACACACAAACACAACAGTTACAGAAAATGGAAAAGAACAAAGAGGAAACAGTTTTGAATGTGCCAGAGGTGAGTGAGCAGCCCAGCTCAGTAGCGAAGGCAGACAAGGGCGGCGAGTCTTCGGACCCTGCCCAGTCTGTCAGTATTAGGACCACGCAGGAGCCCTTTGAGGCCTTCGCGCGTGTCTCAGACCCTGATGGACGAGGATGAAGTCTCTCTCATCCTCTCCACACCCTCCCTCCCTAGAGGTGCAAGCCCTGCAGTAATGCGTGGACTCGCTGAATCTGGGAGAAGGGGGAGGGGACGTCAGTGGCCCAGGATCCGGGGAAACCTGGACCTGGAACACTGGCAGATCCTCCGGGGAAGAGAAAAAGGCCCAGCGGGGCGGAGAAGAGGAGGAGGAGGGCGAAAGCCGGAGATCTGGTGCCGGAGGTAACGGGGGACCAGACGGGCGCTGGGGGTGACCTACAGTGCACGTCAGGGAACCCTTCTGAGGCCCGGAAAACCGGTACTAAGCGTGGTAGGGACGATTCGTCGAACCAACCAGGTGAGTGGTAGGGGACTCAGGGTCAACCTAGGAAAAAACCTAGGCCCCAAGGAACCACTCCTAAATCTTCAAAAGAAGATAAGCGCCCAAAGGCTTCCTATGCCAAAGTGGCAGAGGTTGGCCTGAGGGTGGCAATTGTAAGGTTTCCCTCTGACAAGAATAGATCAGGAGGCACAGCTCCGGGATATACAGGTTGCCGTGGGCTCGGAGGTGGACAGGCTCTTTGGTGGGGACTGGCTGCCAAGAATCCGAGATACGTACCTGTCGAAGGTTGCTGTCGTGGTGGTCTGCGAAGACCAGTCCACTGTGGACTGGGTGAAGACCATCACTCCTGTGATCAAGTTATGGGAGGGATCTGTACAGAAGGTAGTAGTTATGGATGCACTTCCTAGCTTCTAGAAGGTATTTCTCTGGGTCCTGGGTCCTCCGGCGAGTACAGAGACTTATCTAAAAAGACTTTCACACATTAACCCAGGCCTTCAGAGTTGTGGAGGACACTGGACCGTAAGGAGACACCTACGGGTGTCAGACTTGTGGTCACGGTGGGCTCTGCCTCACTGAATGTCATGGAGGCTCAGCAGAGGAAGCTATACTGCGGAGTCGGCATGGCTATGGTCATGCTGCCCGCAGGAAACTCCTCTCAATAAGATGATAAGAACTCTGATAGATGTAGGGTTAGGGCTTGACTTTTTAGGCACTAACTCTCTCTGTTTGAGTTTCAGGGAAAGCTACCGTCTCGACAGTAGAGTCAAGAAGAGGCTTGGGCTACCCGAAGTAAGAGGGGGACCGAGGAACAAGGTGCTGGAGTCGAGGAAATGGTAAGGTTTTTACAAGCCAACCTCAATCATAGTATTGAAGCCCCTACTATACTAGCTAGAACTGTAAGAGATAGAGGGGTTAATGTTGCTCTGATTCAGGAACCATGGATTCGGGATAACTGTATTAAGGGTCTTAACATTCCTACATTTATGCTCTACGGGGGATCGGGTGGGCTGAAACCGCGGGCAGCCATTTTGGTTGCAGGCGTAGATAGTTGGCTCATACCGGAATTCTGTGGGGGAGATGTGGTTGCAGTGGTAATTAAAGTGCAAGAGGTCAATGGCGTAAGGAGGAAACTGGTGGTTGCATCGGTATACCTCCCATAAGATAGGACGATCCTCCCACCATCAAGAGAGATGGTGGCGTTGGTGGATTACTGCCGGAGTGGGAACCTTGAGCTAGTGGGGAAATGAGGTTTGGGGAAGCAGTGACACGAACGAGAGGGGCCTTGCTCTTGCAGAATACCTGGGAGGTACCGACCTTTTGGTACTCAATAAGGGTAATCTCCCAACCTTTTCGAACATCATTAGGAGGGAGGTTATAGACATAACTATGGCCTCAGCCTCAATGTTTCATGACATTGGGGACTGGGAAGTTTCGCAGGAACCCTCGTTGTCGGACACATCTGCTTTGTGCTTGAGGGCCAGACAACACTGAGGGTGTACAGGAATCCCAGACAGACAGACTGGGCCTCCTATGCGGTGGAACTGTCTGACAGACTGGATCTGATTCCTAAAGGCCAGATTCGATCTGGACAGGATCTAGAGGAGAGGGTGGCACTCCTTACGGAGCCCGTAATCACCTCTTATGAGAACAACTGCCCTTTGATTACACAAAGGGATGCTCGAAGCCGGAGATGGACTCAAGAATTAGAGGTCCATCGAAGGAGAACCAGAAGGCTCCTCGGCAAGGCCAACATATCTGGTAGTGATGCCAACTGGCTGGCCTACCGGGAGTCCCAAAGAAATTACAGACGAGAGGTTCGCAGATTCTCCAGGAAATCCTGGAGAGACTTTTGTACCTCTATAGAGACGACCTCAGCGATGTCTAGGCTTCACAAAGTGTTGGCTAATGACCCTGGGGGAGGACTGGGACCCCTCATTAAAGAGGATGGGGAGTGGACCAGATCAGAAGAAGAGACTTTGCAACTTTTATTTGACTCACTTTCCGAGATCCGTCGAGGAACCGGTGGCGAGCCCCCCCACTTTGGTGAGGCGGGCTTGCACTGGGCTCTCGCACAGGGACTGGAGTGAGGCAAAGAAGTGGGCAGTTGAGTGGTTCGCCCCCTTCAAGAGTGCTGGGCCGGATGGCATCCTGCCTGTGCACTTGCAGAGGGGCCTGGAGTCGCTCCTACCCCACCTGACCACAATATGTAGGGCTTCCTTGGCCTTGGGTTTTATCCCAAGGCTGTGGAGGACCGCAAAAGTGGTCTATATCCCCAAATCTGGAAGGGGTACACATTCCAGACCGATCAGCCTCATGTCTTTTCTATTAAAGACATTGAAGAGGCTGGTCGATAGGCATATGAGGGACGGGGTATTGAGAGATAACCCGCTCCATACAAATCAACACGCATACATGGCTGGGAGATCTGCGGAGTCGGCTCTTCACAGACTCGTCATGAGGGTTGAGGAGACGATCCGGCAGAAGGAGCTAGCCATGGGTGTTTTCACGGACATAGAGGGGGCGTTCAACAATATCTCCCTGCAGTCTATGATCGCTGATGTCGTTAGGACGGGCGTCAAGGGCATTTTTGCCAGATGGATTGAAGCCTACCTACGCAGTAGAATGGTTAAAGCAACATTGAACGAAGCGTCGGTTCAGGTTGTAGTTGGAAGTGGCTGCCCCTAAGGGGGCGTCTTTTCCCCTCTCCTGTGGTCCTTGGTGGTTGATGACCTACTAAGGGCGCTGAACGGGATGGGGGTATATGCTCAGGCATACGCGGACGATGTGTGTATACTGGGCGTTGGTAAGTTTGCCAGCACGGTTTCGGACATCGTCCAGGCTGCCTTGAGATACCTAGAAAGGTGGTGTAGAGACAAAGGGTACTCTGTTAATCCTAACAAGACAGAACTTGTACTTTTCACTAGGAAGAAGAGGCTGGATGGCCTATACATGCCCACCATGGGAAATATGGAGCTAAGAGCTACAGGGTCGGTTAAGTATCTGGGGGTTATCCTGGACGCTAAACTGAACTGGCTCAAGCACCTTCAGGAGAATGCCAGGAAGTTCAGAATGGCTTTTTGGGCTTGTTGGAGGGCCATTGGGACAACGTGGGGTCTTGAACCAAAGATGGTTTACTGGCTATACACGAGTTTACTTCGGCCCTCCTTATGTTATGCGGCAGTTGTCTGGTGGCCGGCCATGGCACAGAACTGTGCAAGGCTAACATTAGACAGATGTCAGAGAATGGCGTGCCTGGGAATTACAGGCGCAATTAGAACAACCCCATTGGCGGCGATGGAGGTCCTCACTGGGCTCCGCCCAATGGATGTTGTTTGTAAAAGGGGAGGCTTGTAAAGCGGCCTTTAGAATAAGGACGACTGGTGACTGGTTGCCTGGCCAACCAGGACTCCATGGGGAAATACTATCTAGGGACATTGGTCTTGACCCGTTACTTTCGATGGGAACAGACTTAATGATACCTAGGTACAGAATTGACAGGCAGGCCAGGGCCTTCCTTCCAAGTAGAGATAAATGGATAGGGAGTACCGAGCCTGCACAAGTCAAAGGAAGTGTCTGGTATACAGACGGCTCACTTACGGAGGAGGCGCGAGTGCTGGAGTGTGTGGGAGGGGGGCACGGAAAGTTCTGTCTGTACCTCTGGGGGCCCATGCTACCATCTTCCAGGCGGAAGTGATGGCAATCATGACAGCCACACAAGAAGAAATGCGTCTAGGTGGCTTTGGAGGAGTAGTTTCAATCTATTCGGACAGCCAGGTGGCGATAAAGGCGATCATGGCACCACGTACCAGCTCTGTTGGTATGGGAGTGCCAGGGGATCCTGGAGACTCTTTGCCAGCGTAAACAGGTGAGACTCATATGGGTCCCTGGGCATGCTGGTATTGATGGAAATGAGAGAGCCGATGCACTGGCTAGGAGAGGGGCAAAGTGCCCTCTGCTGGGGCCGGAGCAGGCTCTTGGTATTCCTTTTCAAAAGGTAAAAGGAAGAATTGACAGGTGGACCTCTGAGAAACACGATGGCAGATGGAGGACCGAGTCCGGGCTCAGGCAGTCTCGTGCAGTTATCCAAGGACCGGATCGCAGGTACAGCAGAGATCTGCTGAGCTGTAACCGGGCCAAGGTGAGGGCAGTTACGGGAATGCTGACCGGACATAATCTTCTTCACAGACATGAAGATAATGGGCGTAACAGAAGACTCCACATGTAGGCTTTGTGAGGAGGATGAGGAGAGCTCCATACACATCTTTTGTCATTATGGAGCTCTCTCAGCTCTTAGGCATAGGACTCTGGGTGCCGCTTTTCTGGAACCAGAGGATATTAGAAGGGCTACACTCGGGGAGATCATATCCTTCATAAGGGGGACTGGTCTCTTTTGACAGTCGTCAGGCTCGGGGCGCAAAGGGCCATGGAGTCTAGGCTTAGTGACAGGAGCACAACCCGGTGTATCTAATCTAATCTAAGTAACCATACAAAGCCATGGGTAAAGTTAGTTCGTTTGCATGTAGTACACAACCGAATCGTTCACTGTAATGAATTAAATGAATGAACTAGTCCAAAATGATGTAACGAACAACGACTTGTACAAGTGACGGTTGGAGTGATTTATAGTTTTGTTATGAGCTCTGTTAAGCGCTGTTATAAGTAGAGATGATTAATTATTAAGGTAGTCACAACTCAACTTGAGTAAACACTAACCTACTTGGGGTGTCCGTGATCATTTTAGGTAAATCTTGACCTACTTACTTGACCCATGATCAACTTGGGTATCCACTGATTACTTGTGCAATCTCTGATCTACCTGGGTGTCCATGATAGAACTCGGATAGCAACTGATTGAAACAAGTAGCTAGCCACATGTGATCAATTTTAATTAGACACTTATGAATGTTGGGTAGCCTCTGGGCCTACTATGGTAGCCTGTGACCAACTTAGGTAGCCACCCATGATCTATTTGGATAGCCAAAGATCAAATTGTGTAGCCTATGTTCAACTAGAGAAGCCTCCTGTGATCATTTGGACAGCCACTGATAAAATTGTGTAGGCCGTGATCACCTTGAGTTGCTATCCGTGATAAATTCGTACACAAATGATAAACTTTGGTAGTCACTAATCTACTTGTGTAGCTGTGATTAACTTGGCTAGCCAATAATGATAAATTAGGACATGGGTCAAGTATATTTTCTGTATACCATACCAGACCAGAAGAGTCCTTCAAAAGTGTTAACTTTCTTTTATTTCTCACACTTGTTGATGAGTGTCATTGTCAACTGGCCCTGTATGGACAAATCGGTCCAACATGGATTCCATTGTAAAACTCATTTTTACATTGAACTATTTTACTTGTACAAAATCCCTAATTTAGAAAAGAAGCATTATGGGGGGGGGGAGTAGCCCATAATGAGCGAAGGTAGTTGTTTTAATAAAATGTAACTCACTTGAACAATAGTTAGCCTTTTGTTGAGCATTTGCTTGTCACTGGCAACACCGGCCTTGAAAGGCATCAGATTTGGTGTCCAAACAATGGCCAAGTTGATTGGATCCATCCTGTTACTCAGCTGGTGACTTGCTACTTCTTGAAGAAACTGCAACAAGCAAGCACACTTACATTGTACTTTATTAAAATATCTTAAATTTTAGATTAATTATTTAGTAATATATTAACATCTAAATCACATATTTTACAGTGATAATTTTTTTAGATTTGTTTAAAATTACTGGAATAGTGAATGCATCAGTAATCTGATGATATCCACATTCATTTTTTTAATAATAATTTAACATTAAAGGGGCTTTTTTCATGGATAAAAATCCACATGATACACTGAATGAGGATTTGAATATAAAATATAGCATGAAATGGTTTTGAGAAATAAACGGTACAATTGTATGAGAAAAAAAACACTTAAGCATAGAGAAATAAAACACAATTGAACATAAATATTGATTGGTTTTGGAAAATAAGATAAATGTAACAATCAAATATTGCAAATTAAAATGGACATTCAGATATTGCAAATTAAAATCAACATTTGCCTACAATGTATAATATTACTGCTAATGGAAATAAAATAAAAACAAGTTTTTGAACTAGCAAAATTAATGTTCACTTAAAATATATTTTGAAAATTTTTATATAAAGTTAATTCAAATATCTTTATTTCACTAATTTTAGGTTAGGTTAAAGGGCACTAGGCCAGGAATTAGTATATTAGAGAGATAGGACATCAGCAAACTTACCTTAAAAGACAAGTTCACTAACATCAGAGTAGTAGTCACAAACACAAAATACACAAAATCTCACAAATTTTCAACACCACTGGCATTTTCTTCAGGTGAGTAGAGGGAGAGAGAGAGAGAGACACTGAAATGATAGTGGAAGTCATTTCAGTGTCTCTCTCTCTCTCTCCCTCTACTCACATGAAGAAAATGCCAGTGGTGTTGAAAATTTGTGAGATTTTGTGTATTTTGTGTTTGTGACTACTACTCTGATGTTAGTGAACTTGTCTTTTAAGGTAAGTTTGCTGATGTCCTATCTCTCTAATATACTAACTTTATTTCACTAAGTATGTATTCTATGTAAAATAAAACTGTAATTTAAAACTAGTGTTGGAAATTAAAACTGAAGTTATCATTTACTACAGTTATTGCTTTATGTAGTAAATGAAAAAAAATCTTCTCTTAAAGGATTTTGTTGTAATCTTAAACCAGAATCCGTTTATCAGATGCCATTCTAATTTATAAAAAGGTTAAAACAGAATAAAACTATATTTTGCTAATGTTAATATTATTTTTATTATTATTTATAAAGTGTTCCAACTGTAATAACGTTGCTAAATATACATTTTAAAAGTCTGATGTGTTTGTAATATGAAAGATGCCTTCTTCATGTTATTTAATTACACTACAACATTTATCAGATGATCCAACAGGTTATCTCCCCTAATAGTTTGAACTTGTAGGATTAAGGCAATGGAATCCCGGTAGTTGTAACGTACTTGCATGAGATAGGCCAGGGTGTACAGGTATTCTGTAGGCAGCATCAAAAGGGTAACAAAGATAGCATCATTCTGTTTTTCTTTCACCTCCAAACACCTGAAATTAATTACTGTATTTAATTATTTCTAAAGGCCATTATTTTTTTGGTAAACATAAATCAATTAGTAGGCAAATGTCTAACAAAATCACACAAACAAAAATCACTCTGTCACGTAACAAATTAATATTACACTCACACAAACTGTCAAACATACATAGCAGATGCCAAACATTATCGTGTTTGATTACTAAGAACACAATTACAGTTATAAAAATTTTGTATTAATACAAGATAAAAAAGGACTTATTTATATGCAAATGGATGAAGAAATTTTGTCAATTTCTGATTAGCAACAGCAATATGACATTAGATAACTAAACCAAAAATACAAAACTAAATTAGGCATTAACTAATACTGTAATTGTGAGGTAGGCTATAAATATAGCATTAAATAGCATTTACAACTCAACAACTGATGATACAGTGTTGTGCAATCCTTCCTTTTCCTCATGAAACTTACTTCAGTTGGCATCAGCTCAAATTTCATATGGAGGCACTCTTGATTTTTTGATGCTCTTAAAGAAAATTTAGGGTAAATAGATACAATTCATTCAATATTTACAACAATATTGACTATGAAAACAAACAGACTGTCAAAGGCGACGAATTTGCTATAGACATATATGCATGTGCTGCTATCTAAAGGCGATTGGTTTCAAATAAGCGCTTAGACGACTGTTTGGAATACTATTAGGTCAGTTATTAGTCACTTCAGTCTGTGCTGGAGAGACGGGGAGAGGGATGAAGAGACTGCTGACGCTACATGTGAAAATGAAAACTAGTTTTACCGAAAAGAAAGACTAGCTTCACGGAACCTGTATGAGTGGACCGTCTTCTTGTTTTTATGATCAATGGTAACAGCTTTCAATTTATATATTTTATTTTCAAAATGTTTGTTAAGTTTATTCTTTTTTTTGTTTTTTATTAACTTAATTGTTCTTTACCATACTATTGCTATATATGGTGTTACTATTCATACATCCAACCAGTTCACAGCAAATAAAACTAAAAAGGGTAAATATAATATAATTACATCTAGACTAAACAAAGTGAATGATGTCACATTACATTTATTGTCTTGTTTTTAAGAGTGCACGGACATTATTAGTTTAGAAACTAACATCTTAGTATAATGGGATTCATTTAGATAACTATATAAAATTTTATTGTCATTCAACTTTACAGCGCAGCATTAGACATTAGATAATGTCAGATCAGCTTACAAATATGTACATTTATACAACAAACACCACATACAAACAATATTGTGTTAAAAATAGGAATCTTTAATGCCATTAACCTATAAATACATTGAAATAGCCATAGTCACAATATTTTCTTAAAATTAAATAACATTAACTTACACAATGTTTTCTTGAGATAAAAGAATTCCTTGATTGCATAAAAGGGGTTGTTCATGAGCCAGGTGTACACTTTTGATCTCAAACTAGACACATCAGCTGACAGTCTTAAATATTCAAGCAGCTTATTGAAAAATCGTACACAATTATTAATTTTAAATTAACTATCCGATAAAATAAACCTGTGTCGTGGAATATAGTGTATTTTTTCTCCTAGTGTGATAGTTATGTTCCTCCTGTCTTATTTTAAATTCATCTGTGTTTTGGATGTATGTATTGTAACACCATTCGCTCATCTACACTCATTCGAAATCCATATTCGACCATATCTTTACGATTGGCGTCTAAAGCATAAATAAAAAAAATAGATGTTTGATTTGGTGTAAATAAGTATATTGTATATATAAAGATTAACGATTGTGTAAATCCCAAGATCCACAGGACACACCCTGTGGTCTTACACTATTCAATCTTCTTACGTTAAACAGTTATAAGGTTTAAACTAAAAAATTACATTTTGGCATTAAAAATATCATTTACAGAGTAAAAAGGTGTAACGACCAACCAATTATACAATATTTAATTGATTAGTTTGGAGCTTCATTTCTGAGGCATTTTACTAAACATTTTCACACCAACTATTTCTAACCTGTCAATGGTTTAGAGAACGTACAGAAATATATCAATGTGCTTATTATTCCTAATATCAGCCTGCTTAGTTGATGTTCTAAGTTATTCTTTGTACATAGGATAACAGTACAGATGTATAGTTAATATTTGAAAATCAATAAATAAATGTCTACTGTGGAACACTTTCCTGAGTTTATTGGTACTCCTAATAACTTTCTTTTGGAGAACTAAAGTGTCTTGAGTATTACCCCAAAGAAAAAAAAGCAAAATAGAGCAATAGCCTAAGTTAAGTAATTTTTTACTGGCAACCAATGTCCGCAGTTGTCCAGTTGCGGAACACTGCCTCTGACGTCAGTGTAACTGCTGCCACTAACATCCCTAGTTCAATAAGCCCCCCATATTAATCATGGTTTAACAATCCTGACATGTTTCTCAGTGCTCTTGCGCGACAAGTTGCTTAGTGCATTAGAGGCCTAAGTTTTCAATCTCTTTGTCTTGTGCTGCTTCTTTTTACAATCTATAAACTAACGTACATGAATAGATCATTATTAGTTTGGTTGGCAGATACAAATCTAGTTGACTACAACCACCAGTAAATCATGTTACACAAGGATAGTACGTAAATTCTTGAAATATTTACTATTCATAATTAAGACGCCTATAGTCTTATTCCCATATGGAGAAATGTGAGGGGCAAATGAGTGTGATGAGTATAGTCATTGTTATTAACTCTTTGCACGCCAGCCTATTTTCCAAACATACTAGCCAGAAACACTAAGGCATTTTTCAGCTCTTTTACAGGGTTTCATATATCACATCGTAACTTTTTATTTTTCAACATATATCAATAATATTTAAACTGTTATGTTTCCTATATAATTTACTTTTTAAATAAATATATTATAATTGAATATAACTTAATTTAATGTACATAAACATTCAAATTTTGACAAAAGGAAAATTTATTTTTTCTAAACTTTTGTTAGGGCAGAAAGAAGATATTTTAAAAAAATTATTAGGTGATTCTTGTAAAATCTTATTTAACTAAAGCTAATACTCAAAGTAAATATGAACTTTCAAATAGCTATCTTATAGATAAGTGCAGTTATGACATTTTTACCTGAAGATGACACGCGCAATCGTCATTCAGTTCTTCATCTAAAACATGAACTCCGGTGGTTGGTAAAGCACTAAAGAGTGTATATCCATTCATAGGTGACTTATCTCTCTTTCTTTTATTCACTTTATCACATATATAAAAAGCAAATAAACAATAAAACTATTGTAAAAATTAACGAAACAAGAAATGTACAAATGTAAACAAAGCAGAGTAACAGTAGCGTATCCTCACTCACAACTGAACAGTCGCTAAGCTCAAATACGGCCATGTAAATGCACCATAGTGGATAGAACTATTTTAGGGTTATCAATCAATCAATTGACTATAGATTGGTTAAATTTCATAGCAATTTGATGTATTATAACAATGTAGTATAGAAAAAAAAAACTTAGTGTACCTGTATTACAGCCGGTGGCAATTTCCAGTTGAGCAGGCAACAGCCGTAATATAGGTACATTGGCATCCATAGAAAGAGCCATTTATTAGCCCAATAGCAGTATTAAACTAAAGGGCAACTAAAGGATCTACAGCTTATTGCCGGTGTGGTGGCTCAGTGGCTAAGGCTTCCGACTGCGGAGGGCAAGATCCAAGGTTCAAATTTTCACTGAGCCAACAGTCGGTTCTTCCCTCGTTAAATAAAATTGATGCACAGACCTGTAGGCCCATGACAACTGGGGCATGAAGTTTTAAATAAAAAAGAAATAGCTTTATGTGGAATACGAACCACGTTGGTCTGATTTTTAGGTGTGACAAGCCAGTTCCTCAGTTCTCTTCCTTACATCATTCCTACCCAACATCCGGACCATGACTCACCCAGCATGTCCATTCCAAGACTCCTCTAGTAGTCTAATGAATGATAAGCTATATGGGTGAGCCGGTAGCCAAGCGGTCTAAGGTGTCAGGAATTTGAGCTTGGGTTAGAGATAGCGCTGGTTCAAATCCAGCCTGTACAGGAAGATTTATCAGTAATATTCACCTTCTACTAAACTGGTTCACCCCCTTACTCTATCTGAATAAGTTCCCTGCACAGATCAATAGCCTATGAGGATTGAGCAAAGTAAGGTTAAGAAGGAGATCGACCTCTCCTTAAAAACTAAAAAGAAAAAAAAATTAAAAGTATGTTATGGCATTGTAAGCAAGATGAGACAAACAAACAAACAAAATTTAGCAATTTAATTTACCTTTGTAAGATGTCATGAAAAAAGTAAGGAATGCAGGGCTCAGGTAACTCTCGGAAGAATAGTTTCAGTAGATCTGCCACATCAGCTGGGTTGTGGTCATCAGCAGTTAATCTCCCTCCACTTAATAACATTTTCTAGAGTGGAGACAATTAGTTGATATGATTATAATAAAATGTAATAAATTACTTTAAATTTATGATTAAATTCCATTGATTAATATATTTTATTAGGAGGATAGTCTTATAAGCTGTATAACAATACTGATTATATGTCATATTGTGATATAAGATAACTTTCATTTCATTGGTTACCATACAGGTTTTACTACGATGACTGTCACTCAAAACGTGCAGATGTCATTTCACTCAACTAGTAAACATGTTTTTTACTGACATCTTCTTAAACAGGATTGTAAGAAAGCTTAATCAGTAAATATAAAAAATGCTATTGAGTCAAAAACTGCATTGGATGAATAGGACTACTCTATATATATAAAACTTGTTCTTTTTTGTAGTCTTTGTTGCTTGCATACCAAATAACTCTTTGACGCCTTACATAACAGTTAAAGGTTAAAGAGAATGTATGAAGTGGCATCCAAAACCTGGCGAGACTTTTCAGTTCATTAATAAACTGAACACAACACAAGGCTCCAATTTCTATTAGAGCCGACTGTGATCCGGACAATGTGGAACTGCGCTTGCATTCATGTGGTGGTCAGCAGGAGTGTGTGGTGTGTGAATGAGTTCAGATTGTATCTGAATATAAGTATTTAGGGGTCGTTTTTGAAAACCGCTTGAAATGTAATGTTCTTGTATCATACTTAAACGGCAGACTTCATAAATTTATTTATATTTTTTCTCCACTTAGTACTTTCACCTGATTTGATAAAAATTGTTTATTATGCTTACATTCAATTGTTGTTGCAATATGGTAATCTGGCATAGGGCGAGTGTTACCGAAGCATTCTCTCTCGATTAGAAATTACTCAGAAGTCAATAATTAAAGCTGATTTGCGGAAAAACTTAAGTTTTCCCACAGACTTAATAAGAATTTAAAGTGCTCAATATCTCTCAACTTTATCTAAGAACCATTATTTCATACATTTTTAAAAATAAAGAAAACTTATTTAACGAAATAACACATCCGTACTCAACGAGAGCCGCGTTAAATATTGGTTTCCACCTACCTAGATTGTTCAAAACTATTACGTCAACCTCATCACATTACATTGTCAACACTGTATATTCCAAACTACCTCCACATATAAAAAATCCACACCCTTGCAGTTATAAAACGTATAAAAAATGTGTTAATCATTGGTTGTTAGAACTGGGAAGAGATCATGTTAATTAATTTTTTATTCACAGTACAGATAACAGATCGCCCTGTTGCGTGGCTGCTGATTAATTTATGTACCCTTTTTTTCTTTTCTCTTGGACGTAAAGTGTGAGTGAGTAGAGTGTACGTGCGTATCTAGGGCTCGGATGTGTGTGTATATGGGAGTGAATGCGAGTGTGTATGGAGTGTGAGTAGGGTATGTTTGCGTATCCAAATCTCTGTTAGATGGATTTTTTTCACAATCAAACATGAGATTCCTCTAACTTATAAACATATGTTTAATGTTGACACTTAACTATGTTTTTTATTATATAAATATTATTATTGCTTTTAAATAGATACTTATAAACTGAATATCCTTTTCAAATCATTATAATTTAATTACAAATTTATTAGCTGATATAAAGCTCATTCAACACCCATAGGCTGTAGGCCATGTGGGGAATTTTTCAAGTTATTTTTTTCATATGTATTCTTTATTGTATTAGTAATTTTTACTCAAATAAACAGATTTTCATTTCATTTCAGGGTACAAACATGAATAATATTTACCATTACATCAGTGGTGAGCAATAGAAATCCAAACACACCTAGATTTCAAGAGCTGTCATAGGAACTCTGTGTAGGCACTGCATAAATACACCCAGTATGTTTAAAATTAATGTTCAACAGTCTCGGAACATGCATTTTAAAAATCTGTTGTATCTAAAGCCCAGCCTCCACTAGCGATTTCTCTCCGTGACAGTCACGTCGCAATGAAAATTGGACATGTTGCATCTTTAAAATCGCAACTGCAAAACCACCGCATGTGAATGTGCCTTCATTTAAAACAGTAGGTTCTAATTTTGCAACTGAACTATCACACGTCTAAAAATCGCAAGTGGAAGCCAGACCTAAAGAACTTACAACTGTTTGGAAACTCAAATTTCCACGTTTTGTGCATTAAAGTTTCCATTCAATTAAAAAGAGTTAGAAATGCAATAGCACAAAATGCATTGGGTAAAACAGCCTTAGCTTGACAACAAAAGTCAAGACAAATATTGGAAGGTGATTATTTCCAGCTGTTCCCACTGTTACTGAACTATTAAATAACAACACTTTCTGGTAAAAAGGTTCCCCCAAGTTTATAATAAAAGCTGTTAGAACTATATGACTTATAGAACAATGATGTTTTTAATTATTATGAATTCATGTGTATGTCAGATACTGACAAGAATTATGATGTCAAGACTATATAAATTGTACAGTAGTAACTGTATGAAGAACTTACGTATGCACCTGTTATGAGTCTAGGATGTTAAATGATAGTTTATTCTAAGCTCTTATCCCAAAACTGCTTTTTATACAGGGGAAGACATAATTTTTGACAATTACACGAGAACAGAATCACAATATTATTGGCTTCTAGTTAACTGCGGTTTTCACACCATCACCAACATTTTTCAAAGGTTGGCAACCAATCCTGTTGGATAATATTGTAAACACTAAGTTCAAGTTATTACTTTATCGTTTTGGCACAGATTTGTCTAAAATTGCAACATAACTATAGGAGTTTTTTTAGATTGAGTCAGGGTAGTATGAGGACTCTGAAATTCTGAAAATAAAAGTACTTTATAGAATGCTTTTAAAATTCTGTTAATTATATTTTTCTCATTAAATATCGTGGTTAACGTCTGTATGATATTAATACTTTCGTAAATAAGAAGATATTTTCCAAAAATTCCCTTCTAATAACATATGGAATTGTTTGTAGACATGTATGAAAAGTATAATAAAACAAATTTATGTTTTTACATTTTAATATAGCTTATTATCATATGGTGATAGAACAGCCTTTTCTTAGCCACCACACTGTCTAATATTGTAGTTAATCCAAGTTTAAATGAAAATGTAGTTAAAATGGCATCAACAAATAATAAACACTATCTATAACTAGTATTCTTACCATTAATTCAACATTGTTTTGCTATCACTTCACAATATAAAAATGTGAGTAAGATTAAAATATGCTTTAGCAATTATTTAGATTACATTTAAGTTTTCGAATTCATAATACTGGTATAAGAAAGCAAAGTCTGCTTTATGAATACCAGTAATAATAGATGAAAATAATAATAACCAGGCTGGTAATGAAATGCTTATATACATTATTATTAGTTGTTCTTTCCATCTTCATATTGCTTGATGTCAGGAGGAAAATATTTATATATATATACATTTTTTTAAGGTACAATATAATGTCTTGACTAGGAATCAGTTTAATAGAAAGTAGTTGATTGATAACCTCGCCAGTAATGAGTTCACCAGCCTAAAACACAACTTAAAGTAGACTATGTTTGAGGCGACTTAAATTTTTCTATGTATACCTGAAGTTGGTATCTGAGGTAATGAATGCAAGAATGTATTTTAATATTAGTGTTTAATTAACTTACCTTCTAAGGTAGATTTGCTGATTTCTTTATCCCCTAATCAACTGTAACTTATAACAAATAAAGCACTATTTAAACTAGAAGTACTAAAGTTACCTTGAGCTCCCTCTGGCGCATCTTTACTCCTGGTTTACGAAACAATCCATCAGTATCAATTATATCTCTTAAATATTCACAGGAGTCAACTAAAAATGCTGGTACAGTAACAGAATGGTCATATTGAATAAGCTTCACTCTCTTCTGTCTTAATTTTTCGAGACGAATTTGGAAAACTCCATCTCCTTCTCTTTTATCACTCTGAAATTAAAAGGTATATATTAACAAGAAAGAGTGATTAGGTTTTTAAACACATTCTATAGTCACATTTCTTCTATTGTAGTTTAAGTTTTTATTTCATGCTGCAATTGTTGATGCACTTGGCTGATTTATAAGACTAATTTAAAAAAAAATCATGACTCGTTAAAATTAATCATATAAATTAAAATATTTTGGACAGTAGAAGTGTTGTTTATTGAATAAATTATTTTTATTTGTGTTTTGAGGGAAAGAGTGTTCTGGTCTTAAATTGACAGCTTCGAATACATAAGTGGATGTTTTTCATAATATGTAGTTTGAATTTCCATTAAAATGTTACCTGAAGTTCTTAATAATGTAAGTGTGAGCTTATTATCAAGTGTTATATTTTTGCTATTGATTTTAAATAAAATGATATTTATTTCAAAATAAACTTCCTTGTATGGTATCACTATAGAAATATATATATATATATATTTATATATATATATATATATATATATATATATATATATATATATATATATATATATATTTATATTTATTGCATTGCATCATACCACATTCAATACTTCTAGAAAATACGGAAATAAATCTACATAGAGACAAATTAGCCCATGTGAAGGGTGGTTTGTTTCTGTATTATGATACCCATTACTATGGCAAGATCTGCAGCACACTGTATTCATTATTTTTTATATTTTGTAAAAATGGTGTGTTCTGTACGAGAAAAAAAATATATAGTTAGACCTTCTTACAATCCAACTATCAATGTATTATATTACTAGGAAATGGGTATTTATACAGACCATTCCGTGTCAAATCAACAAAATAAAAGAAAAATCATTTTCAACTTATCATCACCAATTTTTATGAAACTTGGTTTATTTGTTGTATTTTTAGCCCTAAATCGAAAAATATATATATATATATTTTAATTCTATCTCTTATGGTTTTTTAAAAATTATATGTGTTTGTAAATGGGAAAATTTCACTCTTTTAAGTGTGTTGAAACATGTGCTCTAACTCAAGATTCTATAAGTCATAACAAGCTGCTCAAGGGCTCATTTTAATAGGATTAAAAGTTTACTTTTTTCACTTGTAAATAAGATGGCGGCCTTTTTTACCCCAAAAATGACCCAATGTATTTATAATGGGAAAATCACAAAAAGGTCGTTTTATAACCTAACTTGAGAAAAGCTTGAGTAAAATTGTCAAACCTTCACGGTTCTACACGCTTAACAAACATGCACCTTATATATGAATTTCAGCTTTAAATTTAAAAAATTTGGGGTATCGGAGGCCCAAAAACTGAACACTTTGAAAAAATAAAATGTTTTAAAACTGATCTTATCTACTCACGTGGTGTATCAATTTAAAGCTATTTTTACCCTGAATCTAAATATACCATCAGATTTTGAAAAGAGCAAATAATAAGGGGTATATGCCTCCAAAACAACATTAAATCTCTTAAAACCAGAAAGAGGGCATTACTGAAATAAAATGCCCAAGTTGGGAGTCGGGTATAAAATTAAAGACATTCTTCTCTTATGTGTAGCGAGTGATGGGGTTGGCATGCAAAGAGTGCAGGAGTTTCCCCTAGTATTAATTATATTTTACTTTTATCCACAGTGTCTTAAACACATATGTATTACTTAAAATGAAATCTTGATGGTATGACTACGATACTGATCCACTATGAAGTATTTTTACAATAACAGATGATCCAATCATCATCCCACTTTGAAATTACAATGAAAAAAATATATAATTTTCAAAACTTTCAAAAAATACTTTCAAAAAAATTTTTTTTAATTTGTTTCATAAAATTTTGTTAAGTAGTATTAAATTGAAGCCCGTTTAATCCTCTTTAAAATGAGTACTTCAAAAGCTTGTTATGACTTATATAGAACCTGAGCTAGAGCACATTTTAGGTTTCAGCGTACTTAAAAAAGTAAAATTTTTTATTTTCAAACACATAACTAAGAAACCAAATAGGTAGAATTAATAAAAATGCCTAAAATACTACAATAATACAAAGTTTCATGAAATCTGGGATGGTCTGAAGTTGAGTGCCTTGTTGGTTTGACATGGAATGACCCAAATATTTATGTTACTAACGATTGAGAAAATGGTCCTAATTGAGCTATGTAGTAATGTGATGTGTATAGGCCAAGTACACAAATTATTTAGGCTGAAACAAGACATAGTTCAATCTTTTGATTATTTTTAGCAATGGCCTACTGAAAGAGGAATGATTTAACAATATGAATACATTTAAATGAATAACAGTTATTTGCCATCTAGTTATATTATTTCAAAACACCTCTGAAACTAATTTTTTAGGTGGTAGAACATAAGCTGTATATTTATGGAAGAGGATGTTTAGAACTACAGAAAACTATTTTTACCAAACTATTAGAAAACTTGATTCCTAATAGATAAATAAAACAAACAAATTTTAAAACTTTTTTCAATGTATTAAAATGCTGGACATGAATATAGCCTAATGTTCATGAATGAATATAGCGTTGCAATGAATTATTTTACTGCCCATAACACTTTTAACCGACCTCTAAACCTGCCCTAATACATAATACCCTCACTAAAAGGTTATGGTTTGTGTTAATCGGGTGCCTGGTCTCCGGCATGGCAAGCCAGCCTCTCTTCCTGCAAAAACATATGCATATTCATATTCTGTAGTTACGTGTTGCTTTTATTATCATATAGGTGCTGAACAAAATTCACCATGAAAGTAATTTTTTTGTGCCATCTCGGGAAATGAGTGTTTTAAAACACAATAGTTTCCATGTTTGTATTCTGCATACAAAAATCACTTCACAAGTAGAGATATAACAAAAAATAAGAGTAACAAATCACACTGTTATAATACTGTAAAAAATGGCTATGCCGTTAAATAAATAAATAAATAAACAAAAGTAGGACACAACTGCGGAGGCCTCTCCTCCCCCATCTAGACCTCTTCATTTTAATACAGAACTGCTTTTAAGCATTCATTTTGAATATTAATTTTTCCAAAGCTCATTATATAATCCTAAGTTATGAGTATATCATTTACAGTTTTCTGATTTCCAGCACATACAAACAACATATATTTCACTACCCTGTCAGGGCGGGCCATCCCTAGTGGAACTGGCTTACAGGATTTAGCATCACCTTCCAAAGCCTCTCTACATGCCTGGAGTAAGGATAATCGATGTTACAGTTGAATCAGTCTTTTGTCCTCTTACAAATTGAGTTTATTTCATACCGTATCAAGCATTAAGCCCTAAAAATACCTTTATCTGGTATTAAAGATTATGTGAATTTCCACTAAAATTTATAAACAAAAAACTACTAAGATTTAGATTTTATAGTTGTTATGCATAAAATAATGTATAATGCCATCTCATTTGTATTCATTGTAAATTGGCGTTTGCCGTAAATAAATAAATATATTTACCGATTTCAAATCTAGTTTCTTAAACCTATGCTTAACATCTAGTGATTTCAGTAATCTTGATGCCTCCCTTTTCACTTCATCATGGTCACAATCCGCTATAAACATTTTTAAGTCTTAGAAAATATCATTAAGAATATAATGTACTAGCCGAATACAGCTAAAACCAACAAAGAATGACAGAAAAATTATATATTAAATAAATAAAACTAAACCATCATAAGCTTAAAGCAGACTACAAATCTTTAAGTTTGAATAAATCCGTTATGTGTATGTTGTTTGATTACACAGGAGAACATCAGGTGGTACAAATGAGCAATAGATTGTAGCACCAGAATTTCTTTAAACGCACTATACAAAATGGCAGTAAGATAATTGTGAGATGAATTACACTTTATATATAACTGGATATATAGTAAAGCATTAAATTAAAAGTTAACCTTATTAATACCGTTTAAATAAGAGTAAAATAATACAAACCTACCGATATATTTTGGCCTAAAATAGGTGTACTTTACCTTCACGTCAAACAGTTCACAGTGTGTGAGGTGAGAATACCAACTACATGTTTCGCCGTGAATACGGCATCTTCAGGTTGAAGAACATAAAAAATAAATAAGTCCCAGTGGGATGCGTCACAAATTAATTAAAAAACACAGTTTACACAAAGAAACATAGAACATTAAAACTTTTGGTATGCCTACCACACACATTTCACGGTCCATGGCGTGATCGGAAGCAACAACACAATACAGTCTGCTTCCGATCACGCCGTGGACCGTGAAATGTGTGTGGTAGGCCTACCAAAAGTTTTAATGTTCTATGTTTCTTTGTGTAAACTGTGTTTTTTTAATTAATTTGTGACGCATCCCACTGGGACTTATTTATTTTTTATGTTCTTCAACCTGAAGATGGTTGAAGAACATAAAAAATGAAACAAATAACAAAAAATAAATAAAAAATAAAAAATGAAACAAGTTGAAACAAAAAAAAAAGATATTCACGGCGAAACATGTAGTTGGTATTCTCACCTCACACACTGTGAACTGTTTGACGTGAAGGTAATGTACACCTATTTTAGTCTATTTACAACAGTTCAGGGGCTACAAAATGGATTTTAACGATATATTTTATCAAATAAACTTAAAAAAATAATTAAGTAGATTCAGTAAAAGTGCCAAAACATAGATTTATAGTGAAAAGTAAAAACAAAACAATTGACATAATTTTGTGGTGTACGAGTAAATGTATTTATTTATTTATACGCGCGTGACACTATTTATACATTAAAAAAAGAAACAATACATGCGTATAACAAGATGGCAAAAATGATGTGTTATAATTGTTATGAAAACATGGTAATTGACTAATTATTCAAAAACTATAAAAATATAAAAACCATAAATATACATGCATAAATTAAAGAAAACACAGGCAGTAAATAGTAAACATAACAAAAAACCGTTACGATGAATAGTAGCAATTATAAAGTTTGAAAGAGATTACACACATTTATCAACTTGGGCCAGAACTGAAATGCGAACTTCTTTTTGAAGGTAGTAAACCCATTGGAATTGAATAAGTCTAGCTTAGATGCAACAGCATTACCCAGTTTCACTTTTCTGAGAAAAGATGAATGAATAATGTAGTTGGTGTTGTGCTGCCTCCTTATGAAGATTTATTTGCCTCCTTGTTACACTGTGAACCCGAAGCTCGATCAAAGAAAGTAATGCAGGACTTCGGTTGGCACCATTCAGCAGCTTAAAAAAGAAGCAGAGATCAGCCACGTCTCGACGAGCTTTGAAAAGATCCAGTCCGAGCCACGATGCAATCTCACAAACATTCATCATGGGACATCAGGATGGGAGAATCAAAGTCTCAAACCCTCAAGTCTACAGAAACACCTCTGAATAGATTCCAATCTATCGCGTTGTTCAATGGTGTAGGGTGAACAAACAGTAGCACAGTACTCAAGTTGTTGTCGCACGTAGGAATTAAATATCAGTAGTAAGGACCTGATACTGAACGGAACATGAAAGTCTAACTAGGAGACCTAAAGATTTGTTAGCTCTGCTATACATTTTACTGGTATGTTGTTCAAAGGAAAGATCACAATTAAAAATTATTCCGAGGTCCCGGAAGATTGAGAATCTTTCCACATTTTTAGAGTAAATGGAGTAGTTGATGAGAAAAGGATTTGATTTCCTATAAAATGTAATGACTTTACATTTTTAAATGTTTAAAGACATATTGTTCTCACGGGTCCATTCAGAAACGGCATCGACGCCAATCTGAAGTTTCAAATGGTCATCTCTATAAGATACTTCAATAAAAAGTTTAGTTTCATCAGTGGAAAACAAGTGATTTGCTCCAGTCAATATGGTCAGGTCGTTTATATAAATTCTGAAGAGAAACGGGCCTAACAGTGACCCCTGTGAGACACCCGATGAAGCATGAAAGTCGGAAGACACATAGAAAGCAAAACGGACCTGAAGTTTCTGCCCTTTAAGACAGATGAATAGCCATTGAAGCAGTTCACCAGTGACACCATAGCTTGCAATTTTTGCAAAAAGATGAGGATGACTAATCTTGTCAAACGCCTTGGCATAATCTAGGTATATGACGTCCACTTTGTTTCGTCTTTCAAAGGCGGACAAGACGTAGCTCTGCAGAGAGAGCAAGTTCGTCAAAGTCGATTGACCAGGCCGAAAACCATGTCACTCATCCACTTAAATATGACCAAACTTTGGCGCTAGGAAATCCAGTACGAGCCCCTGAAAGATCTTAGCCAGTGAAGAAAGAATAGTGATGGGTCTGAAACACGATACATCTCCACTTTCTTTGGACTTTGGTTGAATGGGCACCACAAACCCCACCTTCAAGGCATCTGGAAAGACTCCTGAACTAAGAGACAAGTTGAAGAAGGTTGTGAGGTAAGGAGCAAGAATATCACTGCATGATTTTAGCACAAATGGGGAATCCCATCAGGTCCACAACCCTTTGACGCATCCAATTTTACTAATTTCTTAGACCCTGCAGGGTTATCTACAATCAGGTGCGCATTTCGCTACTAGTGTGGCATCCTCAGTGATACTAAAAACTAAGTTATATTTATTTACACTATATACAGTTCTTACATCGGCACTGCATTACGCTACGGATGGGGGCGGACCGGCGCGGTTCAATCTGGTTTTTCACTTCTTCCTCCACATGTTGTTGGTCTCGAAATGTTAGTGAGGTGGAGGTTGGTCGGTGGTGGGAAGGCGGTTGACTTTCACTGAAAGGGCGTGTGTGAGGTGGGTCGCTTTGTTTTGAAGAAAGAGAGATTAGCGGCGTTGACAGGATTCTCGGTGTTGTCATATATTTGTCTTCGATTTCCTTGATGATTTTAAAAATTACCGTCTTCTTTCTTCTTCTTTTTTGTTGAGGAGGCTACGTTGTCCGTTATCTTTTATGTGTTTGTATATGACATAACTTTTATTTGCTCGGGCCTCATTTTGTTTGTAATTATTTTTAAGACGTTAATTGATATTTTATTATTACTATGGAACTTTAGATGTTTTGCCACTATGGATTCTGGGTTCTTTTGACGGCTGGCGTTGTGTTCATTGAATCTTGTTCGAAATTTTCTGTTTGTATATCAAATGTATTCTTAATTGCAGGGTGTATGTTCATTTGGGCATGTGATTGTATATACTTCTTTTCCTTCCAGTTGGTCTTGATTGGATTTATTGAACTGTTAGTAGTTTGGTATTGGGTTGTTTGTTTTTTTCATATGCTTCAATATAGCCAGTTTGTTCGAAGATATGGTCTATTTTTCAGATATATTTCCAGTATATTTTAGTGGGATGTATTTTTTTGTCTTTGCTTGGAGGTTGTCTCATTTTGTAATTTATGTTTTTTATCAAGGAGTCAATTAGGGATGATTATATACGTTATTTAGTGCTATTTGTTTTATTATTATTTTTTAAGTAACCAACGTATGAATTCCTAACTACAGTATGTTGACGTTCAGTATTTTACTCATTTTAGAAAGCTTTCTCACGTGCCCGTGGCCCATTCCAATTGCCATTGGCTAATGAGCTTTCTTGTTGAAAAATAAAATAAGTCTTTTTCCAAACCTAATCTACAATATTTCTGTAAATATGTATAGTTGTATTTATATTTAGAATATGAAAATTAGACCATTGTTTTTTAATTTTAAACTTAGTTTGTCAGTTCAAATATTCCTGCAGGCATGTGTAAAAACTTTATTCAACGAATGAATTGCAGTTATCTCAGTTGGAATCGAACATTGGGCCCAGCCTTCCATTAGGAGTCCCAAGCTTTAGCCGTTGAGTAATATCCTGGCAAAATGTCCTTGCCTTGCATTAATAAATAGTCATTACATCATCAGGGACTCCGTTTCTGATGATAATAATAATAATGATGATGATGATAATATGTTATTTTATTGTTCGATTAGGCAAATAAATAATCTAACATTCACGGCATTATTCATGGAAAAAATCCTGTAATGTGGTGTTGGAAAACAATTCATTCTAGTAGATAACAAATTAAAAAAGTACATAAAAAATGCAGCTTTGTTAGCGGAATTCTTTATATATTTCTTGTCACTGTCTTCATAGGCTTGTGTGCAGTCTTAATCCAAATCCCGTGTACAAACATTATAGAAAAACTTACATTTATGACATTGTCTCTTCCAATTTCTAATATGTGTAATTTCTAATAAATCTCGTACTCACATCCGCCCACCATTTATGTCTTACTGGCTCCGCTTCATCCATCTAGCGTAAGAGTTAACGGAACCTCTCACCCACTCAGTGTATGTATTAACAAGACACCCGCATCACTTAGTGTACGTCTCAACGAACTGCGCACACGATAGATACGTATGACGTAGTAAATGGTTTTCTTAAAAAATCGGTGAAATTTATGAAGAGGTATATACAGTATAAAGGTTATATATCATCCATTATTTATTTATCATTAGATTATCGGTAAGTCTTCAAACAACTATTATAAATAATACGAGTAGTTAAAAAAATTAAGAAAATGGACATCCATTTTTATTTAGGCTAATATGTCAATAAAAGGTTTATGCCTCTTGCTAGCTAAGGGATGAGCACTTCTGCTTTATATGCAGAGTGTCACGTGTTCAAATTCCTGAAGGTTCACTTAAAATTTGCTTTAAGAGTTTGGACGGTTGTCCCTCAGCAACGTGTGAAGACTAAGTACAAAATTCTCAGGCATAAATAGAAAAAAAGTTACAAGTTTGGCAGTTTAAAGACTCTTGCTTTTTTTACTATGCTTAATTATTCTAAAAATCTGGAAAATAGCAAGTTTTTGAGAAAAAATTGTGTTTAAGAAAGTATAATCTAGACTGCAGACGTTTACTAATCTATTTGAAAAAAATTTAGTTCACTAGTTTTATTTATTTATTTATTTATTTACGGAGAACTCCATTTTACAGATAAGAACAACAAAGGCTGACACAATTAATAAAGAAGTGATCATTATCTAAGACAACAGCTACGTTTAGACATATTACAATATTATGGCAGCACAATGATCAAAAACAGCAACGATACGTTGAACAGACAATAATAACAATACAAATACAATATTACAATAATGATGCAAATAACGAATTATAAAAATTGATATTGATATGAATACAAGATTTTGCTACATTTAGATTTATCACACTATTATCTCATTACAATGGTCAAAAATAGCAACAGTGAGTTTACTAATCGATAATAACAATATTAACAACAATATAATAGTAATATTAATAACAGCAATACTTAGTTATTTTTTACTGTTTATTATTTATATTGTTATTACTATCATTATATATTATTCATACTTTTTGTTATTATTGTTGGATATTAGCATGTTACATATTCAATTGTTACTATAGTTAGACAACTTTTAGACAATACTATAGTTGGACAATTTAGAGGATAATCTATAATTACTTTCATGAACTTTCTTATACTATTATGTTATTAGCTACTGTCATCTTTAAGAGTTCATATTATTTTTGTAATTTATTGTGAAATTGGTTGTTGACCGTTGGAATGAAATAAATAAATAAATAAAATAAAAATACTAATATCAATAACAACAACGATATAACAGCAAATTAACAATAATTAATACTAATATGAATAACAATAATGATAAAATAGCAAATTAGCAACAATTAATACTAATATTAATAAACAATTTTGCTAGTATATAATAAAAAAATAATAATAATAGAGCAACAAAAAACATTCACTGAAGAGCTTGTCTCTGGAAGATTCCTCTGATCGCAGATTGGCTGTCATGAAAAAAGTTGAACTGGTGACACAGCTGGTTGCCCAGTCGATGTAATCGTGTAAGAGGACCATGCATTATGTAGTTGGTGGGGTGCGAACAACAGAAAAACAGGTTGCATGAGCGGGTCAATCTTGAAGCACGTAGATCAATGCGACAGAGTAGGTCAGAACAATCGAGCGTGCCACGAAGAACTCCCCATAGGAAAAGTGCATCAGCTTGTTGCCTTCTAGTAGACAGAGGGAGAATTCCAAGAGAGGCTTAAACTAGATCAATGGGTACATCAAGATAATTGTGACCCAGCCTAACACCAACGAAGCTTCGCTGGATCCTGTCTAGACGTTCAACGTGATTGAGTTGATAAGGGCAAAGTATACTCCTTACCGAGGACTTATAGAGGATATTCAGCGCCTGAATGCTAAGACCACTCCTTGAAGCTCTTAGTATGAAGTTGAGCATTCGTAGGGCTTTACCACAGATAAAGTCAATATGCTTATCAGGGCTGAGATCAGCAGAGAAGACGACACTAAGTTCACGGACGATTGTACTACGAGGTAAAACAGTTCCATTGATCACGTAGTCGAATACCACAGGAGGTTGGGTAGAGCGAGTGAATGAAACCAGTGAACATTTGGCGGCATTTATGTTCATAGCATTAGTGATGCACCAGTTCTCAATTAAGCATAGATTCATCTGCAGTGTCTCAGTGTCAGAAGGGTCCCTAATAGCACGGTAGACCTTGAAATCACCCGCAAATACTTAAATATTATATGTATTCGTATTTAGGACTATTCTGGCAATAAATTTCATAAACTATATTACAGTGTAACATCTTTTATTTTTCTTTCGTAAATAGGTACACTGTCCTCTCTGAGTTTTATTTTATTTCCCGCCGTTTTTAAACATTTTTTTTCTGAAATTACATTCCTTGCAAGTTGTAGGAGGTAAAATGTATTGTATCAAAGAACCATTAGCCTAATCTTGTAATCCTAATGTAAGAAAGAAAGAAGAGGTTAGCTGGTTAATTTTTGTATTTCTCAAACGATTAAGTCAAATCTGCATGCCTTGTTTAAAGCGGCGGATGTATTCTGACAATTTACAAACCTAAATACTTACAATTTAAACACTAGGCCATAAAGTAGTTTTTCTGTTTCCAGTGAAAAATAAGAGCAGTGATTCAAGAAACTTCAATCATACAGAAATTTACCAAAGGTCACTAAGTATAGCTATATTTTCTTATTTAAAATAATAACAGTTAATCTAGCTTTTATTCTAAGATTTATTTTGATCTCTGATAATTAATTTTCAAATAATTAAAATTTATGTTTTTGCTGATGTTTCTGGACTAACTTATTTGTATGTTTTATATGTAGCCAACTAGTCTGCATCAAGGCTAATTTAGTTTCATTATTTTTTATTATTAATGTACATGAATTAATCAACAATCTAAGCCTAGTTGTAACAGTGTTTCTTAGGAGAAGACAAATTATAAAAAAAAATATGATGCTTGGACTAATTCAAGTCTTGTTACTATTTTGGTATTTTTATTTAAAAATATATACTGAGAGGCACAATTAACCTGTTAAGTTGCTTTTTTTTATAAACTTATTTAATCCTTTATCAATATATCATGGGTAAATATTATGGCCTAAAACTGCCAGTGATATCTTGCCATTCAAATTGTTCAAAAAATACTTAGTCCTACCAATGAAGGTAATTATGAGGAAAAGGGACCTTTTCGATTTCTTTGCTGAAAACCTTTTTTCATTGTTGGTAATAACTAATGAATAAGAATATGATCCTTTTTCTAAGCTGGGAAAATCGTTAAAAGAGAGAGTTAGAAAAATTCTTTTTTTTTCAAATATCGTGCTGAGGTTACGTTATTCAGATTCAATTTGGTCCTGACTACGAATATGGCAAGAGTTTTCCATCTAACCATTTCTAAGCACATCAAGTGCTGGAAATATGCTGTTTTCAATTAGGGCTTAAGTTATGTTTTGTTTAGGTAGCCCTGTGTTGGGTCTTAATAGGTTAGGGTTAGATCTATAAGTTTAAGTAGGTTACATTGTTAGGTTAGGTTTTGAAAAATTAAGCTGGGTTTTATTTTTATAGTTTTCGTTAAACTGCCCAATTACTTAGTCAACCTCAATTCTTTTCATATTTTGGTAATTATGCAGTTTCTTGCAACCAAACGAAATTGGAACATTTTGCTTGAATTGGGTCTAGAATTGGCTGTATTTTCACGAGATATGCTTTTTTTTCGTGGAAATAACGTATTTTACCGAAAAATTCGAAAAAAACCAATGTCACAACTTTTAGTATTTTTGTCATATTTTCGTTAATTTAAAAGGTATTTTAACCATCTTTTTTTTTCTATTTTGATGTGTTTCTTTGCGCTGAATACAAATTTGAAAACTATTTTGGCCTATTACAAATATTTATCGAGATATAACGGAAAAACTACTATCACAGCAAATTGCGAATAGCGGCCATTACGCGATCATTATATCCAACAACTATTAATCACAAAAATCGAATTTACCTATATTCCTACCGGAGTGATGGCCAGCAGTCACAGAAGCCAAACACTCGAATTTAACGCAAATTACGAATGATTGTTGCGAAAATAGACAATTAGGAAAAGTTAGGTTATGTCAGTAAAAAATACATTTTTCGAGCTGAAAAAAATAATTTTACTAAAAAACCAGTTATATATTTGTGTTCAGCATAAAAAAAACATTAGAAATGTAAAAAAGTTTTCAAAAAATAAAGATTTTTTAAAAAAGATGGCTTTTTTTACTATCAGATAAAAAACTAGTTTTTCGATTTTTCGGTAAAAAACGAGTTTTCTGCGGATGAAATCAAACTCCTTAAGAGATATAAACTCATATTTCACCACTTTTTCAACATGAAATCATATTTTCAGAGGTGGCATGAAAGTGCATAAGTACCCATATTTTTATATGATTATAAGGTAGTCCTCACTCTGTTAGAAAAATGAAAATGAAGTGTCGGAAAAATGTTGTTCATGTAGCAAAGCGATAATAAAGTTAAATATCTGCACGCTTTCACTAAAATTTCGGAGACATTGCGCCCTGGCTGTTATGGTTAGGTTAGGTTGTTATATTGTAGAATGAACCTGTATTAACCCTTACAGTGCCAACGTCCGAAAAATCGGACGTCTTGAGTTTATCCATAAAGTGCCAACGTCCGAAAAATCGGACGTCCGTGTTTCCTTCCTAAAGTGCCAACGTCCGAAAAATCGGACGTCTGGTTTTCGGTATTTCTTAAATCTTATAATAGATCAAATTAACTAAACTCTATGTTCTCTATAAAGTAGAAAGTCTACTTTACACAGAGAAACCAATTTCACGTTCGATATATCATTCGTTATATCGATTGTTTCAGTTTGAACTTTGTGTTTCTATTTTCTGCTGTTAGCAGACGAAACAGCTGAGTAGTAAGAAACCCACTGGTTGTTTTGTCTTTGTTATTGTTTTGTTTATGGTTTCATTTGTGGTTTTGGTTATAAAACGCATCAGGAGTATTCGTTCTTGATTTATTCATAATATTTAGTTATAATTTAGATTCATAAATACAATGAAACGTGCTCG
The DNA here is from genome assembly GCA_035578905.1 of Stictocephala bisonia. Classification (NCBI taxonomy): domain Eukaryota; kingdom Metazoa; phylum Arthropoda; class Insecta; order Hemiptera; family Membracidae; genus Stictocephala; species Stictocephala bisonia. The sequence continues at coordinate 532,888 of JAQJVL010000506.1, read as the reverse complement.
GTCACCGGTCAGTGAAGGTACGGTTCAGAGATTATTAGAGGAGGACTATTTGAGTGATGACTTTGTAAGTGATATTGATTTTGGTAGTGACAGCTATGCTTCTGTTAGTGATTTATTTAGTGACAATACCGATAGTGATCCGAATTATATACCAGTCATTTGTATATAATAATGAGTATTTCATTTGTACGGCAAAGAAATCATTGCTATATAGAAATCTGCGTAAAAGCGATAACGCGTAGGCTTTAGGTAAAAGTGCTATATCTTTTTCAGTTTTCAATGTAATTGAGTAATTTTTTTTTTATTTTGTAAAGAAATATGTGAAGAATGAAATATAGTGAGTGACTAATCAGTGAAGAATTTTTTTATTTCTGTTTTGTTTGGTGAAATTCAGAAAATTTCACCAAAAATTTTTTCAGGTAAGAAATTTTTATTTTTTTATTTTTTCTATTTTTTTTTAGTAAAACATAATATATTTCTGTGTAGTACACCTTCTTAGTAACAAAATAATAAAAAAATCAGGTAGTTTGGTCAAAAACTAAGGGAATGGCAATTTTTTCCCCAGATGACTGCAAAACCGGCAAAATAGGCCTGGCACTCTTTGTGTAGACCTTTGCAAATTAGCCTGGCACTTTAGGTATGGGAACATGAAAAATTGTCTGGCACTGTAAGGGTTAACATATTTTCACTGTCGCAAACCACTTCAGTCAGAAGAATTTTTAAAAACAATCTACAATAAGTTATGCTAACCTAACCATAACTGCCACAGTGCGATGTATATTGGTGGCCTCGGGGTGTATACTAAAAAATTAGGTTTCCGACACCTAATTTTTACTACATTTTGATATTTAGCATCCAAAAAATGTATTATCAAAGTATGAAAAGATTTGAGGTTAATGAAGTAATACTACACAATTACCTTAGTTTTTGTTAACCTAACCAAACTAATCTATCTTAATGTATGATAGAACTCGTAGACCTAACCCAGCAACACCGAACTTAGGTCTTTCGCATCAAATCATAACCTTTCTGGAACTGGCATATTTTCAGCGCTATTACCTATATTTAGTAGTGATCTGATTGCAAACATCTTTGTGATACTATATCTGTAATCAAGACAAAATACATTACGGTTTGATGACCCTTGACACTATATTTATATAAAATAATATTTGTTTTTCCTCATTTTTGTAACTTTCCCGTCTTTTTCACTGGAAAATAATCATATTTTGGTAGTCAGCACCATATCCAGCAAGTTTGCAGTCAAAAGGTTATGGCTAACCCTGTCAAAGGCCTTGGAAAGTTCTAAATATATACAATCAACTTGACAAGAATTTCTAAGAGCCGACATTAAATACTCCTGAAATCCAAGATGATTGGAAACTGTAGATTGGGAACAGAGATTTCTTATTTTCTTTTAAACAAATGTCAAATTAAAAAATTTAATTTTTTACCGTGATTATTTTTCTATACATAAAACTTTAAATTATTATTTTTCAAAATTATTTGTTCACTGTAGACAAACTGATTTCAATTAATGTAGTACCTAATTTATTATAATAAATTAATAATGACGGTGGTATGAATATCTAACCTAAACACTGCAAAATGAGTTCAAGGTCTCCTGGAGTTTTCAACAGATTTTAGTGACACTAATCTTGGAGAAAACTCTAACTTGAATTTAGGGTTTGGCATCTAAAGGGCTAAGGTTAGGTTAGTTACGGTGAAAATGTTGAATATATGCTTATTGCGGGCAGTCAAGATGTAATAACAAAGAAGTGAGTGTGATGATCATAGGGTGGATGCTGGTACTTGAACTGGAACTCTGCCAGATAACCAGCGAGTGTTCCATCTGTACACCAAACTGAAGGAATGTTGAAGCACAACTGTGCCAAGATCTCTTGATAATGTTGGTGTGGGCTTTGGTTACTGTGTTGACTAAATTCTTTGAATTGACTTTTAAGTGCTTGAAGTCCTCAGTCTTCAGATTATTCTGGTAGGCTTCACTCAGCTGATGGTTGTAATATTGGAAAGCACGCTGCATGATGACAGCTTATATTCCAGATTATGTTATACACAAAGGTAAAATGCAGCAGTTTAAATAGATGGCAACCATTTCAGAATGACTAATATATTCCCAATTATAACTTAGGTTGGATAAATAACTTTTTTTTCGATAAATCCCAAGTAGTTTCACAAATAGCGTGCTAAAAATGTTAATTAGTATCTCAGCCGTTGCGAAGTTCGATTTGAAACATAAAAATGGATAGATTGAAGATTAAGTTAGAAATGCCTTGTTAATTTGAGATTCATTTATTTGTCAAATGATCTAGAACATTTTGGTACTATCCGAGTGTGACGGTTTTACATTAATATATTTATGTGTTCTGTATTATTTTTTGTTCTGAAAATAAAAAACACAAAAGTTCATATAATTTTTTATTTCTTCTCTAGATGGATGATGTCAATATTGCTAAAACCACAGAGGACGAATTTGTATGTGACAGCAATGAGGCATTGGAGTTCAAACTAGGTAGGTAATTTTTGAAATCTGATTAGTTAATTAAATAATACTAGAGGACACCCCTGCACGCTTTGCGTGCCCGTTACACCTCTACATTCGGCCTGAATACAAATAATAGTATGTTAACTGTATCACGTTAAATCACAATATTAAATTTATTTACAGTATCTCACTCACATTACTTAACCCATTTGTTAATATAAACATTCAATTATATTACTTTTGAAACATATTCATTTCATTTTGTTTTATTTAACAGCTGAAAATCAATTGAATAAATTATATAACTGCATTAGATTACCACTGAAACCTTCAAGTCCAGTAGGGCATAGCCCTACAATCGGATGTGTATAAAGCCACCTTACAAACTTAGCTGGTTTAACATTTTGAAATATCTAACCTCCTCAATATTACAAACACCATTATTTAATTCTTACAGCTGTTCAAACTGTTTGGAAATCCTTATTTACATTGAACAACTGTTACTATTCGATTTATTTAAATCTCTCTCAATGTTATTCTTATGGCCAAAAAACTTACTTTGAGGGCTTCCTGTGCCCTTCAGGGTGACAATATTGAAGAATTGAGACCTGATTGCACAACTACGAACAGAGGCAATATGTTTTGACACCTTAACCATTTAAATAGGTCAAGAAATAGGGAGGAGTTGCATTAATAAAAAAAAAAAAAAACTGCTTTATGTATTATATTTAAGGAAGTTTCAGTATAAATCCAGTATAGCACAAGTATAACAACTTGTACAAATATTTTGGTGATTTTATTAGTAAACTACAATTAATTTCTCCACTTCAGACTTAATCATAACTCACAAAGAGATGTAACTGGGTTTTTTTAACTAACGTTGCTTTTATACTTAACACTCATAGTGGTGAAAGAGCGCATGATAGTTCTTTGGTTTGTATTGTTACAGTCTTGGTTGTTAAAATCTCATTATCGGCATAATTTGTAAACAGCAATTGTAATTATACCAATTAATCTTCTTCCAATAGTTCCCCAATTGTGACGAGTGTTAGTGAAAACTAATTCTATTCCTTTGTGTGTCTTTCTAGCCTGATGATGATAAAAGAGCTTTACTATTATTACTAAACTAATCATAATAACATATGAGTCATGTGTTATTTATATTTTACAAATCTTGATTTTTTAGATTTTAACTGTTTGTTCATCAAAAACTTATATATTTACCACCAAAAATAAATTTCAAAAAACCACATAAAATGCTAATTAATTTTATAATACTGCATGCCACTAAGCAAAGTACACTAATATTGAAATGTAACTTCTTATATAATATGTATCCCCCAATATTATATTTAATTATGATTTTATTAACCTGTGTCCTAAATTGTATCTTATAAACTAATAAGTAACCATCTAAATTTACATTGTTGTTTTAGTTGTATTTTGTTTAATTATTCTATCTCAATATAAATGACTGATAAGTTAAAATAAGTCCAACACTTGTCAAGTCAGAAGTTGGAGACAATCTGCACTTTACTAGTAAACAGTTTCTGTTTTAGTTCGTTTTCTGATGTTGGGTTATTGATAAAGTTTCAGCATTAAAACTTGTATTGTCTATGCATTTTTTATGCATTATCGTTGCGATCCATCCTTTCAAAATTTAATTAACTCTTCCCTTCCTCTTCATGTCTTTCATTCTATTCTCCTGGAACATTCCAATTTCCATCCTACAAGCTTGCTCATTATTTTACTTTTTTATCACATCACAGAGAACTAAATTAGGATTGAGTGCTTCTATGTTCAGACATATTATTGCTGACCATTTAACATAGCAGATTATCATTAGTAGGTGCAAATTTGATTTTATGATCCTGCCAATATTGAGAACAATCTGCTTCCAGGTATTATTGTTTGCCTTCAAAAAGAAAATTGATATATTTGAATGGCTGTGAAGGGGTTAATAAAAAGTTCATTGCCTTCAACAACAGATTAAATTATTATTTGAGGAACAATTTTCACATAATGCCCAAATTCTAAAGACGTTCATAGTATCAATCTTAGATGTTTTGTTTATGTCAACCTCTCTATGGTCAGAGTTTAAAAACAAAGCTACACAGAATCTAGGTTGTCCATTTTAATTTATACTTTGGACAACACTAAGAAACTCTATTGCAATAGTTCATTTCCTTAGATGAAACTGTGGATTTTAATAAGCTTTCATTTTTTTAGTGCAAAATATATCACATTTTGGGGTTGAAGATAAGAGTCAGATGAGCAACCTGATCATATCTTCACTTTCAGCAAAAACTTGAAAATGCACTTACACTATGATTACCTACCACTATACATGTGTTGATATGTAACAATTTTTATTCATAAGTATTTGTCTTATTGTAAAGACATATTAGGGATTTATTTGTTTTTTTAAAGCCTTAAAAGATTAAATTTCTTTTTTCCTATTGAATACTGTTGTACAACTTTTGAATTCCTATCTTCCATTATTATTTCCTTTTCATTTTTTAATAGTTCCTAAGCAATACATTTTATTGCTGTATATATTTCAAAATAGTAAATTTTATATTTTGTTACAGTTCGATCCCAAGAAGATTTAGATAATAATTCCACATCCTTCAAGCCAGTAATGTCTCATCAAATATTTGGTGATAGGTAAGATTATTATGTTTAGAAAGTTTATTTTTCATCATATTCTATCCTTAATTCTTTATCATCCAAAATGGTTATAAATTAAAAAATGTTTCATAAATTCAATTATTTTATGATGGGTTGGTAACTTTAAATTACTGCACCATATCATGCTTAATTCCATGCTTAAATCTATCTATCCACATATGTGACCTCTAAATGTGTAATTATTTATTTCATCCGAAACAGTTATTACATGGTATCTTATTTAAATAAGAGAAAATACATTGACCACAAACCAATGTTGGAGAAGTGTTAAGATCTTATCCAGGTGCCCAGTTGAGAACTCCAAGGAATTTTGCTATAGATTTTATCGCAACTGTCACTAGGAGTATTTATTTTTATTTATTTATTTAACAGCATCACAATACATTTGACAATAGCAGGCACTCTTAGCATACTTGAGATAGAGTAGCAAAGAGCCTGCCTCACTAACAAACAAACAGTGTATTCCCCTTCCTCTTTATAGAGTAGCAAAGAGCCTGCCTCACTAACAAACAAACAGTGTATTCCCCTTCCTCTCTCCTCCCCCACAGCCCCCACCTGCCCTGCCTTGCAAATTCTACAGAAAGATAACTCCCACATTTATAGTAAACTTCAGCAATTAAGTTTTTATTAATATACTCTTTCAGCTGAAGATAATTGTATAGATTCAACTCAAAATTTTAACAAATATAATTTATAGAAAAATAATTAGTAACATCATAAAAAAAATTGTATGTTAAGTTAAAGGGCACTAGGCCAGCAATTAGTATATTGGAGAGATAGGACATCAGCAAACTTACCTTAGAAGACAAGTTCACTAACACCAGAGTAGTAGTAAACACATACAAAAGAATCACAAATGTTCTGTACCACTGGTACTTTCTTCAGGTGAGTAGAAACAGTAAGTTTGCCAATGTCCTATCTCTTCATTATACTAATTTTAAAAATAAAGTATTTTTTTAAATTTTATCTAGACTAAGGGTTTGGCACTTTTTGTCCACTGTATCTCAGAATTGTAATAAAATATATCACACGGCTTGTTAATGAGTCACGCACCAAAAAGGCAAAATCAGTCACTTTATGTAGCCATATATCCATAAAGACATTTTTAGAATTATTTTTCCACATCCCATTTATCACTTATAAGGAAACTAATAATTTTATTTTAAATATGTTAGAAGTAATTTTTGATTGCACATTTTTAAGGCAGTTGTTACGGTGCTCTTTATATCAAGGGGAGGTAGGATCTAGTTCTGTGTTACACAATGCATTTTAAAATCACTTTAACTTTAAATCTTCATTGAACAGTCAATTCCTTTTATTGAGTAGGATAATCAATTCCACTAAAAAAAATAGCTCAAACCTATTTGTGCCAATTAAAACAAAAATTGAAATGTTGACTAACAGCATTTTTTACTTATGCTTGTATACTCATAAACATAATAAGTTCCAGTTATAAGAGTACAATAAAATGTTTGTTATACTACTATTCGTTTTTTCTTTTTTTCATTCATGTTATTCCATACAGTTCTCTTTGTTGAATTAACACGTTTTTTAAGAAGACAATTTGCAGTTTTTTTTATATATAAATACATCGAGTCATGATATGTTAATTTCTGTCAAACAAAGACTAGTTTAATTTTTCTATTACAAATGAAATATGTAATATGTAACAGAAGGTCGTTTAGGATTTTTAGGATAATTTAGGAGGAAGGTGGATCAACTGTGCACTATTTAATTGATGTGAAGCTTGCAAGTTGTTTTTTAGAATGTTTGTTAGCAAGTAGTCCCCTCTACTAGTTGAAAGCCTGGTTCCAGGTACAAATTGCACCATTCCACACAAAATAAACTGAAACATACAATTTAAATACAACTAATAACTATGAAATTTCAATACAAAAACAGAGCTGATGGTTCAGTATTGTAATTGGAACACACTACACAGTTCGGCTTTGGCGTTAATAGCAGTAGCGGAATGAGGAAAATAAAACGCAGCTGATTTTCTGCCAACTATAGATTGTCAGTAAAAAAAAAAAAATATGTCAGTAACAAAAAAAAAAAAAAAAACTAGTTTTGTTTATAATATTTTGCAAGCAAAACGGGCAACAATATAAACTGAAGATGGTTGCCACAATTAAACCATGGGTCCCACAACATCCTGAGCTGTTTGCTGTTTTATAAGCCTTCAGCTGCTGTTTTCAGCAATTATGTAGGTATTTACATAGTTTTCATTGAGATTGAATGGCAAGTTGTTTATATAGGTGATAAATATGAGTAGATCTTTAAGTAGAGCCCTGAGGAATGACAAACTGAACAGTACAGGTCTTTGACATGGGATAATTTAGTTATACATATGAATGTATTGAAAAGGTAAGATATATATAGAAATCAGCTGAAGAAAGAAATTGGCTTACTGGGTGTCTTTTTTCATGATGAATTGCCTCCGGACCACTGTCTAATTATACTAGAGTTTTAAATGACCTTATATTCAGTCAAGTGGCCTAACACATCGTAAGATGACAACTGGTTTCGACTAACTCATGTAGTCATCCTCAAGCCTCTCATGTAGATTTATGACAACCTCACAAGAGTGAAGATTTTATATATTTTCGGCTTATGACTACATGAGTTAGTCGAAACCGGTCGCCATTTGACAACGTGTTAGGCCACTTGACTGAATATAAGTTAATATAAACCTCTAGTGTTTTTTTTAAATGGGCCACCATTGTGATCTTGAAAATTATAAGTATGACACAAAACTTCAAATACTTGTCTTTAAAAATATTACCTTGTTATGGGTGACAATTAAAAATACTTATTTCAAACTTTGAAAATGGCTGCCATTGTCCAATATGGCAGCCAACTTTGTTTTTTGTTATGGAACACACTATATTTTATGGTGGTTTTAGATAGAAAAAGTAATTTTAAGACTTTTTTATTCTTATTAGTTTTTTGATATTTTGCTTAATGTAGATATGAGAGCTCAAAATGTTCAGATTCCTTATGGAGTTTATATTAAGTTAACAGTAATAGATAAATAGTAATTTATCAATACGAACATTGGCAAAACTGTTACCATAATCAGCTGTTTAAGTCATCAACTTCTAATACAGCTATCGGTCTAATAAAGTTAATGTATAAAATAATATTAAAACTCATATTTTTTAGCCCCTGAGCTGCTTATAACATTAAAATTAAAATAAAATATTTAAATTTTTATTATTACCTTCGTCAACCAGCTCACAAATACGTAACAAATGTTACGGCCGTTTCGACATCAAAGTGTCATCTTCAGACATTTAATACAAAATAAAAAACTAACATAACCAACAAACACATTACGAAAATAAATTTTTCTAAACAACTGTTTAGAAACACATATTTCACGCACTTGAGTAAGTAGCTGATTCAACATTTCACACACTTGAGCAAGTAGTTGATAAAAATTATATTTGTAATGTTGTGCCTGTGGCGGCGTTATTAACTGTACTTTGTACTCTTGGTTTTGGTTCTTTCTTCCGATTTAAAATATTATTGAAAATAAAGTGTGATTTGAATTGTAATTTATCATTTAAAATAAGTTCATTATTTTCATTTTTGATGTGGGCTTTGTAAATTTCAAATTCTTCCAGGGTGTCTAATTTATTGCCTTTTGTACAGGTGTGAAGAATTTCTAAGCCATTGTCTAGGTCATTTATTTCATGATTTTCATCTATCAGGTGTTGGGCAAATGTTGATTTTTGTTTTTCAGCTCTCGGGTTCGGATGATGTTCTTTGTATCTAGTTTTGAATGTGCGCCCCGTTTTTCCTATATATACACTTGGACAATTGGCACATTTAATTTTGTAAACTCCTGACTTGTCACCCTTATTAAATTTGTTTGTAACATTAAGTTTATTTATAGTTTTATTATTTGTTCTAAAAGCTAACTCTATGCCGTGCTTCCTTAATTCTTTGGTTAATCCATGTTGTAAGAAATGAGAATATTCTACACACACATATTTCTTATTTTGTGGAATTTCATTATCATTTTTGTTTCTATTTTTATTCTTTTGTTTATTAATTATTCTGTCAACCATGTTTCTTTCAAATCCATTAGCTACCGCTATGTGTCTAATGATATTGAGTTCTTTCTGATAATTAGCGGGTGACATGGGGACGTTTAACAGCCTATACACCATGCTGTTATATGCTGCATACTTTTGTGAAGGTGGATGGTAAGAGGTGTTATGAATTGTTTGGTTTGAAGTGGTTGGCTTTCTAAATATGCTGTAATCCAATCTGTTATCTATTTTCTCTATAGTCAAATCTAAAAAATTTATTTTGTTTGATTCTTCAACTTCCATTGTAAATTTTAAATTAGGTGTTATGGTATTAAGATAAGCATGTAGTAAATCTAGTTGTTTATTGTTACCATTAAACAAAAGAATAGTATCGTCAACGTATCTGTGGTACTGTAATATTTTTTGTTTTACAAAAAATATTACAGTACTTTTTTGTAAAAAAGAATCAGCTACTTACTCAAGTGCGTGAAATATGTGTTTCTAAACAGTTGTTTAGAAAAATTTATTTTCGTAATGTGTTTGTTGGTTATGTTAGTTTTTTATTTTGTATTAAATGTCTGAAGATGACACTTTGATGTCGAAACGGCCGTAACATTTGTTACGTATTTGTGAGCTGGTTGACGAAGGTAATAATAAAAATTTAAATATTTTATTTTTATTTTAATAAAATAATAATTGAGCACCCTTAAACATTTTATTAAGTCATCACCGACCGGTTTCGGCAATTATGCCATCTTCATAGGTGTTTACTTTTCAAAACTGTTACAAAACAAATAAAATGAAATAAATAAGTATCATAAAGAAAACATATGTTAAGTTGGTAAATATTTGTGATTTGGAGGTTAGTTGTCATTGTGTGTGTTGTTTCTTATATATATATATATATATATAATTGTTTTGAATATTGGGTTTCTTTTTTGTATTAACATGGTGTTGATTAAATTGTTGGATTTTCTTGGTTGTGTTTATAAATTTCAAGTTCTTCTTGAGAATCTAGTTTTTTGCTTATTGAGCCGAATTTTAGAATTTTCATGTTGGTTTTCATATTTGTGTTGTTGTGATTATTGTTTAGTAAGTGTTGAGCAAAAGAAAATTTCATTGAAGTTCTGTTGTTTGATTTTAGAGCTTCTATGTGTTCATTAAATCTACGTTTAAATGATCGTCCTGTTTGTCCTATATAATAGTTTGGGCAGTCTGAACATTCAATTTTGTAAATTCCTGATTTGTCAAATATTTCTTGGGTTTTATGTAATTTTAAGGTGGATTTCTTTTGTATTAATTAAGTTAAATGCGTTGTTATTTGTTTTAAAACCAATTTTGAATTTTTCTTTTTAAAAGGTTTTTGTAATTGCTTTATTAAGTGTTGTGTTGTGGGGAACACAGATGAATGCTCTATTTTCTGGTTCTTCTTGACAAATGATTCTATTTTTTATTTTATGTAATATTTTGTCGATTGTGGAAGGTTTGTAACCATTAGCCATTGCTATTTGTTTGATTATTTTGAATTCTTCATTGAAATCATGTTTGTCCATCGGTACTTCTAGTCTTAATAAGAGCCATTTTATGACACCATGGGTGATTGGAATTTATTGGGATTATAAGATCTGATTCAGTGTTCTTTCTATAAATTTTAAATTTATGTTTTGATGAATTTTGATAAATTATTAAATCTAAAAAGTTAATTTCTTTATTTTGGCTTTCCATTGTAAATTTGATTGTTTTAGAGATGAAATTCAGATAGTTTAGGAGTTGAATTTGTTGATCTTTTGTTCCTTTGAATAAGCAAATAATATCATCAACGTAACGAAACAAATAAACTAAGTTGTTTCTAAAGGGGTTTTTACATTAATGATTTTTGATGATTCTAAATCATTCATGTAAATATCAGCAAGAAGACCTGAAAGAGGAGATCCCATTGCCAAATCTTCCTCTTGTTTGTAAAATGTATCATTAAATTCAAAGTAGTTCTGATTTACACTTACTTTTGTTAGGTTGATTATATCGTTGATGTTGGATTCAGTTCAGTTATTTATGCTTTTTTTCTAAATTTCCATGAAAAATTTTTATTGTTTCATTAATTGGAATGTTTGAGTACATATTTTGTACATCAAAAGAAATAAATGACGAATCTTCCAGAATGTTGATGTTTGTTATATTCTCTATTAACTCTAGTCTGTTTTTGACGTTGAAATTAATTCTGTATTGTATGTTGTTTTTGATAAATTGATTGAGGAACTTGCATAATTTGTATGAAGGGGCATTTTGGTAATTAACTACAGGTCTGATTGGGATTCCGTTTTTATGAGTTTTAGGTTGGCCTCTCATTTTAGGAGTTTTAAAATTATACATCTAAGAAACAACACACACAATGACAACTAACCACCAAATCACAAATATTTACCAATTTAACATATGTTTTCTTTATGATAATTATTTATTTTATTTTATTTGTTTTGTAATAGTTTTGAAAAGTAAACACCTATGAAACCGGTCGGTGATGATTTAATAAAATGTTAAGGGTGCTCAATTGTTATTTTATATTATAACTTTACTATACATAGCAGCCCTAGGAATTACAACTTTTCAGCTATCTGTCTGTATTGAAAGTTGACTTAAACAGCTGAAAATGGCAACAGTGCTGCCAACACCAATTTATTACAGTTGTTACAATATATTAACACATTTGTTTAAATTCTGGGTATTAGAATTTAATACTATTCGGTCAAATCGTGATAAAAGAATAGCTAGGCATATATTTCCCATATGTTGTATGTATTTGCTACAATATACATCATTCAGTTTTCCAAATTGTTGATCTAATCTGCAAATGCTCTAATATTTGCAGATTAGATTTTTTTTTTAAAGTATATTAAAACTAAATTGTTATCTCAACGGTAAACTCCATAAGGAATCTGAACATTTATGCTCTCATAACTACGTTATTAAGCAAAATATTGAAAAACTGCTAAGAATAAAAGTTTTAAAATTATTTTTTATATCTAAAATTATCATAAAATATAGGGTGTTTCGTAAGAAAAAACAAATTTGGCCGCCATATGGCAGGTTTCTAAGGATACTAAAACCGCATATAACTCTCGACTGTATGTCTAAACTCACACTCAGCTAGTTTAGCCCCAATTCTCAAGTGTTGCATATTTAGGTTTTAAGGTTGTTATGGGACACTTGATATTTCAACTGGCCAGTTTAATTGGCTTGACCTATTCTAAGTCAAAATAGATTTTAGACTTTTTAAATGTAACCCAGGAACTCTCTTACCTTTTTCCCTTAAATGGCAGGTCGTTTTTGCAGGTTGTGTAATGGTATCACATTTTCTAAGTTTTAAAAATAAAGGTTTTATCATATTTATATAGTGTTATGTATTGTTTTTTTTTTTTCAGTAAATTACAGGTAAAAAAATAACGTGGTAACAGGATTATGTCAAAATCTTTACCCATAATTTTTTTTACTGGTATAAGTATGTATAAGTTTGTGTTTACATACTTATACAACCGTTCATAAGTTGTCCCCAATAAAAATGGACCCAAAGTAAAATAGCCGTTTTGTAGTAAATTTAGTATAGTTAAAAAAATATATATAGATCTATAGGGATTTTATTTTTAATATTATGTCTCAAAGGTAAAACTCAGTAAATAAAATATCTACTGCCGACAGTGACTGATACTGAATTTAAACAATAATTGAAATCAGCTGTGACAAAAAGGAAACAACAAACATAAGAAAGGGTAACCCAAAGACATGTAACATTATAAATTGATAGATTGAATGTTTAATTTGTATTAGTTGATATGAATATTTGACATTGATTACTTTGTAATCGAAAGACCTCACGAATAAACTTTAAAATTTATTGGAATGTTTGATTACTTATATCGATTTTAAATTATAATTCCATTTAGAAACTCCTCAAGAACCATGGCTATTCTAAATATGTTTAGATGTATAGTGCTTGTTGCGGTTTAGTAGTTAGTATACTGTCAATACTACAGTGCGTGTATGGGTGAGCGGGTGAGTCAATACCACAGTGCGTGTATGGGCGGGCGGGCGGGTCAATACTACAGTGCGTGTATGGGTGGGCGGGTGGGTCAATATGGCTGTACGTGTATGGACGCGCGGGTGGGTCAATGCTACTGTACGTGTATAGGTGGGCGGGTGGGTCTGTACCACTGTACCTGGTATATGTTTTTTTTTTGTGTGTATAACCACTGTACGTTCATTCAACGTATGTCCTATACACGTACAGTAGCATTGACCCACCCGCGCGTCCATACACGTACAGCCATATTGACCCACCCGCCCACCCATACACGTACAGTGGTACAGACCCACCCGCCCACCCATACACGTACAGTAGCATTGCCCCACCCGCGTGTCCATACACGTACAGCCATATTGACCCACCCGCCCACCCATACACGTACAGTGGTACAGACCCACCCGCCCACCCATACACGTACAGTGGTACAGACCCACCCGCCCACCTATACACGTACAGTAGCATTGACCCACCCGCACGTCCATACATGTACAGCCATATTGACCCACCCGCCTACCCATACACGTACAGTGGTATTGGCCCACCCATACACGTACAGTGGTATTGACCCACCCATACACGTACAGTGGTATTGACCCACCCGCCCACCAGTAGACGTACAGAGGTATTGACCCACCCGCCCACCCATACACGTACAGAGGTATTGATATGTACAGAGGGGTATTGGGCTGTATATGTACAGAGGGGTAAATAGTAGGAACATTACGGGATGTGCAACTAAGAAATTCATTTATAGTTTTGTACTTGTCATTTTTGTTTCAGTGAGAGCATATTTGGTTATAAAGATCTGCGGGTGAAGCTATATTATTCAGCTTGTCGCCTCTCCATGTTTCTTGGCCAGCAATACTCGTCCATGATTGACCCAAATGCACATGGCGGAGTAGAGGTAAAATAACTTAAAACAGACTCAAATTGGCTGTTTGCTCAAAAAAAACTTAAACTGAATCCAACTTTATTCGTTAATATACATGGTTTATTACAGAATGGTATATATAAAAGCTAAAACTAATGAAACATAGTAAACAATAGTCTTAATCTGGAATATTAATGTGATTTTAAATATGCACTACTTATTTCAAAATCATCAAAATTGTACAGGGTTATCAATTAACAATTTATTAACTTTAACTTTTTAACTAATCTATTAAAATTTTCAGTAACCTTCCTTAGTAATTTGAACCTCTTATGGTAATCTTGTAAATTACCTCTCTGACTGACACAGTGAGAAACAAAGCATGATAATGAGAAAACCAACTTCAGTATAATGGCATGGTGGGGAACTGGCCAGGAGTAGTTGATTTTTGAACGGACATCATTATATCGAAAATCAACAACAATAGTACTATAATAAGTATTATACGGAACGCTTTTCTGTCGTCGGCAAATCGACGACTGCCACTGAAATAATGATCGCTGTCGACTCTGAATCGACGAATGACAGTTTTTGGGTTACAATACAAAAGGAGTAAAGTATAAAAGCCTAATGTTTAGACAGCAAGATGGTTATCAACATAATCTTGCATAGTAATAGCATGTAACTTAATCCAATTGAGAAATCCTTTACTTGTTCCGAGAAATTTTGTAATAGTTTGTTTCATTTCTAATTGTGTCAGTTTTTCTTTTTTTTTTAATACTATCACTTGAGTTTTTTATACCCTTTTCGTTGCTATAATATGCACCATATCATTACAAGCCTGGAAAAGTTTACCATACGCACCAAGAGTCCTTCTTAACCCTCCCGGAGTTACTTGTCGGAAATTCAACTGCAGTTGCTGCGGTATGAATCGATAGAGGAGATTCAACTTACCATCACAATTCTTTGGGTTTCCTCTATTCCTTTGTGAAACAAAAAATATAGCTGATTTATACTACACAGTTGTTGTGTTGACAATCTGTCAATGTTTAAGTGAAACAGATTACCATGTTATTTTTTTCGTTTGACGTTATTTATTGTGTTTTAGTCAAAATGGACGACGATTTACATGATAAATCAAAGATATTAGGGATTTATTACACGAAAATGTTAAGTGACATTGAGGCTGAAGAGTTTCCTAACGATGTTTCTCGACAAGACTTTTCCTGTACAGTAAAATGCAGCATGTAGCCTACATAGTTCATTTTTTTGTAGATTACCTTTTTTCAGTGTAGTAATAAACCTTATAATGTATATATTTTCTTTTTGTGTATACAATTTGCAATAAAACAGCTATCTTGGTTTTTTTATGTATGATGAAATAACTCTTACTAGCATTGTGTAAACTTTGATGAAAAAAACTTGGAGATTTTGATTCTTTACAGTACAATCAAGGATAACATCAACAATATTCAAGATATGTAAACAAAAATATTTTTCTAACATAGCTTATTTTGTCTAGTTTAGATTGATATATAATACTTTAAGTAGTTTTTGTGATGGCTGTAAATTTGTCTATAAAACGCTGAAAAGTAGCTAAAAAAGGCTGGACTCTAAGGGATTACTGGACGCTGGGAGGGTTAAAGAGGCAACAGACAAAGCTCATTGCCAATGCAACATGTGTTGGCAATATTGGCTTTAATTTGCTGTATATTATATATATGTATATTTTAACAAATGGAATACACTTAATGTGTTTATTTTGTATATGATTGTCTCGCTCAGCCTATTAAGCTATGTAATAGTTAGATTTCAATATTTTGTTCCAGGCAGACAATGTATTAAAGATATTACAAGAAAAATTACAAATTCCAAATGTTATAATGAATATTGATGAATTTGTTAAAACTCTGAAAGATGAGGATAGTTTTCTCCCGTATGGTGAAAAGTTGAGTTCATTCTCTGTGGAACAAGGTAATACAAGCATATATTTTAGCTTAATTTTGTGAGTCATAAATACCAAGAAAAGTACCAAACTAAATAATGAAATAGTTGCTCATTGATATTGATTTGTTATTTGTTACGTAGTATTAATAGGCAAGGACATGTTGTCGATTTTTGTTTATTAATGCTAAATTTCATTGTATTGGTTTTCGTTTTGAACATAATTTTTATAGAGAATATCGTAAAATTTAGGAAAGTTGTTTGAATATTATTTTCTTTTATATAAATATAAGAGCAGAGGTGTATCCTTGGCACTATCCTGCTCAAATCAAAACAGGAGGAAGAGAGATAAAATTTGAATTTTTCATTTGTTTAAATTGTTAAAGAAACTTCTACATTTTCACAATAAGAAAACCTAAGTGTAAATAAAAGAAAACAGAAAAACAATATCTGAACTTGTTCAATAAAATATTTAGTAGGGGTTTGCGAGTACTCGAAACTTCGAGTATTTGATCGAGTATTTTACTACTCGAACTCGGCTCGAAGCTCCTAAAACTACTCGAAGTTCGAATGAGTACTTGTATTTCACGAATTATCAGATTTACATCTTAATTTAGTTTTAAGAGTAAACAGTTTTATAAGTTATTAATAAAAAATGTTTGTGTTTTATTTTACCCTTAATCATACGTTATCAGTTTGGTACGAGTAATTATGAACTGAACAATACGCCTAAGAATAGGTAGTTCACGACGACAGTCAAATGAACTAGTCGACGTAGTGAAAGAGTTCGTTCATTATGATTTGAACTAGTTCAGTTCAAAGTGATCAACAGAGCTGGGATGGTAGCGACCACTGTAAATAGTAGTGATCACACATGTTGGTTGCCGAGTCTACCAGTCACTTGTAACCTAACCTAAAATAGCGTGAATAAAACAGAAGTGCTGGTTAGTGTCTTTATGACCTAAGAAAGAGGATGAGAGATCCGGTTCAAGATGCTCAAAAACCTGTTACCAATGAAAATCTAACAGTCTGTGCACCGTGGAAATTATGCATATTTTCGTTCATATTAATAATACCGTTCAATCAAAAGAGTCCCAAGAACGGCTCACTTTACATCCCAAGAATTGAACTTCCGATCTTTTCTAGGTGAAAGTTCATCTCGGTTGTAGTATACGTACGTGCAAGGAATCGTTCAGCTCTTTTTCGGAAATGAAATTATCGTATATTTCTTGTGAGTCGATTGAGGTCTATTTTGTTTTTTAATCTAAGCAGGGAATCGTCCAGTGATTTGACGTAAAAAAATACAGTATCATATAAAATATGGTAATGACTTTCTAGCAGCGTGTGACACAACATTATTGATTTATTTTCCGTCAAATAAAAACTAGATATATATCCGTGGCAAACGTCTATTAATTATTATTCCGAAAACGCCTTAGATCGCCAAAACTGTGTATAATATTTGCGCATACAATATTTTTTGCTGTCAAATTGTTGAACGGTTTTCTGACTATGTTAGACAATAACACAGTTGGAGTGTAAAAGGTAGTAAAGTACGATAATTTTGATTCGTAAATTCACTGAACGGTCCCCTGTTCACATTGACGTCGATGTCGATGTAAACTGTAAAACAATCACGAATCAACCAAAGTGAGGGAGAAACATGTTGGAAGACCTTTTCTAAACAAAATACGACGAATTTAGAGGTTCGGAAAATAATTTTTATTGATACGAAACCTTATCAAACGTCTTGTTTTTTATTCATAAGTTTATAGTTTAGCTGCCCACAATCTTCACTGTATCACTAGTTGGCACTTAGCTGATATTTCAGACTGCATGTCGTCGCCATTATCGGGTAGACCTATTATATTAGCCGACTACATCTATGGTTTTCATTCGATTACACCAGGTTTTAATGAATTTCTCGTTATGACATAATTATTTATCTGTTGTGCAGTGTAACCTCATTTATCGAAGTAGTTTCAAGTTGCTCATATTTCATTACCAATCATAATTTAAAAACTAATTCATCCTAAGCGACTTTAAAATTAATTTTTAGTAAACCTGCTTAGTTATTATTATCAATTGATTGAACCACTGTCATTGTCATCCAGATTTTCAAATATGATTATATAATTCAGAGCTTATTTCCGGTTAGTTGTAACCTTGTTATTACTGAATTAAATTCCCACAGAATACAGATCCACTCTTCTCGGCGTGTATACAATCAATTTGTTGTTGGGAAGAGGCAATTCTCAAAGCAAATGACCGCATTTGGCGATATTACCTGCATTTTAGCATCAGTTTGGTTGGATGGAACTTTTGCCAACAAGCTTCACTACGTTTTCGCGGTACACTTTGAACTGAACCCCCAGATAAACATATAGGCCAGCTGGGAAACAATTGGCTTGCATAGAAAATCTGATCTGTGATATGAGTGAACAGATTAAATCTTTATAATCCACGTTGTTTCAATTAATAGTATACTTTCTTAATTTCTTACATAATATTAGTTCTGAAAAAAGGAAAAGGTTAAGCAAAACAATGCCACATAAAAATTTAGGAAGGCAGGAAGTAACAAGTTTTATTTATCACATGTTACAGTTACAAACAACAAATCAAAATGATTGTGTTCATTTTAGATGTATATATTTACGAATCTGTCAAAACTTAACATAGGCTTAGTATGGTGTCTGCCTTTTACAGTTGTCTTGGGTGAACAGGAAATCCTTCTGTAAATACTCGCTCGAAAAATACTCGATACTCAAAAAAAAATGCCAACTACTCGACTCGAACTCAAAAATCACTACTCGCATACCCCTAATATTTAGGTATTGTTATTGATCACTAAATAAATTGTTGATTAACAATACAGTATTTTGCACCTAGAAATTTCAAATCTTCAAAAGGCTGCAGTTTTCAGATGGAAAAGAAATCAGCATTCTAAAGTTCGCCTACATGTTTACAGTAACTTGAATAAAACGCTAGATGTAAAAAAAACTTCTTTCTAAACAGCCCTCATGTATACTACATTATTATTAAATATCCAATTGTGATTAAGAAAAACATTGATAAAAAATGTAGTTTGAAGATATTTTTATACTTTATCAGTATTCATTAATCATATTGGATTATTGGTTTACCGACAATGTATTGTATAATTTTCCAGATTGTGAAACGAGGCAATATGAAATATATCATTGTGATACTAGTAATCAGAAATTTCTCAACTTCCATGAAAGACTTCAGACCTTCATTCTTTTCTATATTGATGCTGCAAGTTACATTGATGTTGATGATCCTAAGTGGCAGTTCTTTGTTGTGTGAGTTAATTTTGTGCCTTTATGCCACTGTTATGTTATATTTATATACCTTTTTATGTTATTAAATTGTGCTTTGCCTCATCACTACTACCGCTATGTAAAGACAATAGCTGTTTGTTGGGTAGAATTTGAAAATCAATTATTTCCAGAGGACCAATTAGTTTGAGAAAAATAATCAAAAGAGTTTCATGCACAGTATTTATTTAAAATCTTCACACACTGGGAAATAGAGAAAGACTGGTACAATAATGTAATAGAACAGCTGGTAAAACTAAAAATAACAAATCTCCCCATTCTCTCTCCTTTAAACATAAATAGACTACAGCTGCTAAATCAAAGTTATTTAAAATAAATAAACATAGTAGCCGGTTCTCACGTTTGAGTTGCACTGAGTGAAATGCAGTAAAGTGTGGTGTTTACCTCGGCAAGTAGAGCAGCATGCCTTAGAGCGACACACTCGACACGTGTGTGCTCCTAAACAATAAATACGTCTTCTGTTATCTTTCACAGTCTGGTGACTTTCTTGGAGGGATTTATTTTTGAATCCAGAACAAGTATAAATTTTGTGATCAGTTCCTTTACAATAAAAACACATTGGCCTTTGGTTAGTTGCAGTAGAGGAGGTAGTAAGCAGACTAACATTCTTATGGGTTGTAAAAGAGTTCTTTTTTGGCTTATCATACTTTTGGGAAAGAGGAAGGCTAAGTTGCCTTAACAGGAGGTGAATCAGACAAACTAGCTTCTTCTACTTCAATGCATTCTTGATTCAAAAACTGTACAATATCAGTAGCTTCCGGTACTACAGAACCGTCATCACCGTCAGTAGCAGCTTGAGACTGAGCGTGGTCATGTTCAAAGTGCTTCCTTATGTCAGCATCCATTTTTCTTAAGAGTATTGTGGATAAAAGTGCTATGTCTATGCCTAACGCCTTTAGCGCCAGCATATTTTCGTTATATGAGTTGACAAAAAGCCTCATTGTGGTAGGCCTGTAGTTAATTGCAGACAGGTCCAGTATATTACTGATATGCAATGTCACTAAACGCCTGGGTGGGTGGTAGCGTGATTTTAACAAATCGTACGTGACTTTGTAGTTATTCTCAGAGATGGGCAGAGATTTGACTAGGTTAAGTGGTTCACCAAATATTACAGAAAGTAGATATTGAAATATAATGACAGCAGATAAGGTGGCATTTTCGTGGATACTTGAATTAAACAGATTTATAAATGATACCCATTGTAAGGGCTCACCATTGAAAACTTTGAGTTCAAGCTTAGGTAAGCGCACATTGATTTGAGGGTGTGGAATAGGCTGTGTGACTTCCGTTTTTAGCCTGGCTTCTCCCTTGGTCTGAGTAGCTAAGACAGTAGTATTTATGACATCAACTAGTTCGTTGACACTATTTAGAGAGGCATAGCTGGGGGGTATGATTCTCATCAGCTTTCAATTCAATTCATGACACAAATCAAGGGTGTCAGAAAATTCTTATCTTAGTCTATCAACAAATTTAGCCCGTAAAAGCAATTGTTGTAGAAGATTTTGATCAGAAGTCTTCTTTGTGTGGTCATATATAATTTGTAAAAGGTTTTCACACTTAGCATTTGCAACAGATAGTGAAAGAGCCATCTTGAGAGAGCTGAACAACAAATAACGATTGAAAAGTGAATAGGCCTATAATTTCTTTAAATAAAAACCAAAGCTCAGAATATAGCTAATAGTAGCAGGGGAACAGTAAAGAGGTTACTGGCAGGATTGAGTTGAGGACACAATAGACGTAAAGAATAGTTTTAAAATAAAAAAAATAGTGCTTCAATAAAATTCACAAAATGGGTGAATGTATTTTTGTTATAAACAAATGAAATTTAAAAAGAACAGTTTTTGTGCTAAAGAAAAAAAACAATGAAATTTACTTAAATAAAAAGAAGTACAAGTTATTTACAGAAAAGTTATGACATAAGCTATAAAAAACATCTAAGGGGAAATAAAATTGGATAATATACAGGTAAATCAACGGCTGTGCCAATTAATTAATTCACAAGTTATTGTTACATAGGATATGGGTTTCAAGTAAAAAATCAGCAGCTGCTGTTTAAATAAAATATCAAAATTAATTAACAAGCTATAGTTTATTAAATGGGTTTAGCAAAATATTAAGGTAAATCTTTATGAGTAACAGACTATTATTAAGAATGATTATTAAATGTGAAACAATATTAAAATATCAATTTGATATGTAAATATGATATAAAATGATCTTAAAAATACTACTACATGTACTATGAAAATATGATAAGAGTTAATTACAAAAAGAAATGAAACAATATAATAGTAAGAGCGAGAGAGAGTGAATAGTTACTAAAACTTTACTTAATGATGATAAAAGCCATAGCTGATTGATGATTCAGACATTCAAAGAATCATCAACTGTGTAGAAAGGCAATATGGCGGAATAGGCTAGTCTTGAGCACAGTGAACTGGACAAGTAAAGTTTGAGTCTTTTCTTCATAGGACTGGTGTCAATTAATTCATAGGTCCGATAGGACCAACTATGTTCGGTAAGATTTTGAAAATCGATAATTTCCGGAGGACCAATTAGTTTGAGAGAAATAATCAAGAGTTTCATGCACAATATTTATTTAACATTTTCACACACGGAAATAGAGAAAGACTGGTACAATAATGTAATAGAACAGCTGGTAAAACTAAAAATAACAATTCTCCCCACTCTCTCTCCTTTAAACATAAATAGACTACAGCTGCTAAATCAAAGTTATTTAAAATAAATAAACATAGTAAAGTATTACATATTGATATTAAATAAATACAAAATACTGTTTATGTCAGACACTAGGTCGTGTTTACATCATGAACTGTACTATTTTCATTGTGTTGTCTTTGTAATATTTTGTATATTTGATTTTGTATGTTTTCTTTTATGTACTGTGTACTTGGAACAAGTTTTTCTTATTTTTTGCATGTTTTAGATGACAATACATTGCTTGGAAATTGCATTTTTTAGGGCTTTGCTTGAACTAGGAACAAATGTCACTTGTTGTTCCTAAAGACACTAGGTCGTGTTTACATCATGAACTGTACTATTTTCATTGTGTTGTCTTTGTAATATTTTGTATATTTGATTTTTTATGTTTTCTTTTATGTACTGTGTACTTGGAACAAGTTTTTCTTATTTTCTGCATGTTTTAGATGACAATACATTGCTTGGAAATTGCATTTTTTAGGGCTTTGCTTGAACTAGGAACAAATGTCACTTGTTGTTCCTAACTGTGAATATTTTTCAGATTGAAACCTTTTCTAATTGTTTAAATAAGATTTAAGTTGCATAAATATTTATCTATAGACATTTCCGTTTCTATAAAAAAAAGCCATTTGTTTTCAAGACTCTTTTTGTAGTCTTAAAAAAAGATTTAATTACTAAAATTAGCTATTTCCCGTAAGGTCTGAATAAAACCTTCAAAATAGCTTGCTATTTCTGGATAACATTATATTGTAGGCCGGTCTCAAGGATTAAGGACATTTCCTCATAAATTAAGCTGTTACTGTATTCGTCCTTTTCTCAAACGAAGTCCTTACCTTAATGAAAGACCTTAGTAAAGAGTTCATGTTGCGTGTGATGGCACAATGTGACTATAAGGAGAAACCCCATTCAGATCTGGAAATGATGCCTTCATAGACCTGAAAACACATAGAAGCTACCTGATTTAGAAAAAGTCATTTGTACCAAATTCTTAGATATAACAAGTACTCCATACAAGTATTCCCAATGTAGAAACTCAGCACAGATCTGTTTGTAATATGGCGGTTGATAAATGCTGCGACAGTAAAGGTGCCTATTATGTTATGCTATAAACCCACTCTTGGTAAGAAATAGTCATTTGAGGAGGAAAATCGTTAAAAACATATGTAATGTTTACCTGTTCTGTAGAATCAGGTCATCGGAATGATTGAAACTCTATAATTAAGGGAAACGTGAGGACCCTTTCAATTGGAAAAAGTATTTAAATAAACAGTTAAGTTGAGCAATGAATGCTCATTCCTCTAAAGGAAAAATAATATTAGTTATTTTTAATAGGTATGAAAGGTTCAAGAACAAGGCAGGTAGCGTTTGTTATGCAGTGGTTGGCTATTGCACAGTGTATGAGTACTACGCTTATCCTGACCGCAAACGGCCACGAGTATCTCAGATGCTAGTGTTACCAACTTTCCAGCGACAAGGCCTCGGAGCTCATCTACTCTGTGCTGTCTACCAACACTACCGTGGGCTGGACTCTGTCCTCGACATCACTGGTTTGTACATGTATAGTATTAGTGTTTACCGATAGTATTTACTTACATATAACAGTTTAAAAACTTGTTAAAAGTGGAGTAAAAAGTGTGAAGAGCGTGCCAGTAACATGACTTTCACTTTCAGTAGACCTTGTAGTATCATTCAGATCCAAGGTTTATATGTTTTTGATAGACCCATTTTGACCCATATTTTACTACAGTAAAACCTTAGTCAATCAGGCTCAGTGATGTCCAGAACCTCTTATAACTGGCCTATTGACAAAGATAAAGGAATATAAATTCTCTAGCGCTTAGGCTAAAAAGGGTCATTTTATACTTCAAGTCAATGTATGGGAGCCAAGAGATAGTGAGTGGCATGTGTGTGAGGCATACGGCATCACAGGGTCTTTCCGCGGATCCATAGTTCCAAACACATAGCCCGAGGCTGTATGACTGGACTTTTAAACTGGGGGATTTTAAGCTGGTCTAAGGCCCTTGGTGAGATAGGGTTGAATCTATTAAGTTTCCTACCCAGCTGGATCCAAACCAATTAAGTCACAATCTGTAAGGTGGATAAGCCCAATTTACAATTTTAATTTTATTCAAGAGGGCCGAGGCAAGGGACACAACGGCAGCCAGCTTTTATGTTTGAATTAATTTGAAATTACGATATTAGCGACCTGCAGTGACGTTCCTAATCCTGTTACCTAATGGTGTCCCACATCTAAAATACGGCAATAGCGAATTTTGAGAGCTAGATTCCGTTGAAAATATTTTAAGTTATAAATGCTAAACCCCTGTAATTATTAATGAAGGCTTGAATTTAGAAAGATATTAAGTTTTAATTACATTATTTTGCCCAGTTCACCCCTTTTTACTCTAATATCCCTAACCGGGATAGTTTAGTGACATTTCTACAATCAACTAGAAAAGGTACCTATCCGAACATTCCGATTGACCAGCGGAGTTCCTTTGGGTTGTAGCGTTCAGAATAGACAACATGGCTAATTCTCAACCGTTTTGTTTTCTTCAACATCTTCTGCGTGTGCGCAGTGGACTTAAGGTTTTGAGTGCCAAGAGAAATAGTCGTGAATACATATGATTCAACGATGTCTCGCACTCTGCACAGCTGAATGTGAGAGGCACGGGGTCAGTTAATGGAGCTATATTTCTGAATTTTCCTTTGAAATGATTTCAGATTTGTAGCTTTCTGAAGAGAGTCATAACAAATTTTGAGGGAACAGCTGAAAATCACCGCTCATTCATTTGCCATTGGGCTATTAATTAATTACACTTTCTAAGGAATAGTCAGCCTATGTTTGTCATATCTTGATGATCTTTAGAATAAATAAGCAAATGATTTCTAACAAAAACAATATGTTTTGTTAATAAACATATTTAGCATGAAACCACTACAGAATTGTTTACAATATTTTAAAAAACACGTAACAATATTTAATTACTTTACAGTACTGTATTACATTATTTTTATTCATTCTAGAAATACACATTGCCAGTGGCCTTGACGGGAGGGTTCTGATGTTATCGCAAAATAACAGAGCAAGCAACATGTAGAGTGTAGCTTTCCCTTGGGTGGGTGACTGTCTGAGTGATCCCGTCCTTGCATGCAGCCCGCCTGCCTTGTGGTTGTTCAGAAGTCACTTTTAAGCCGTTGTCTCCTGGTTAAGTGTTAGAGAGGGCTTCTTAGCCCCAACTTCGCCTGGTAAAATAAGACGATCTGTAAATTTTTAACATACAAAACAGTGCTGGAAAATATTTGAGGGAAACATAAAAAAACAATTATTTTACAATTACTCATAATTTTAAAACTTCACATTAATTTTACACTTAGTTGGACTTGAACAGTTTTTCCTGCCAACAGACTTTCTTCCTGCTAAATCCAGCCAATGCTAAAAGAGCAAGATATCAGTAGCAATCGCTTCCTTCTGCTGTTAATTGTATTTTAGGGTAGCGTCATGCATAAGTCCTTCGTAGTGGATAATTTGTATGTCATAACCTTAAGCAGATATTTTGTCATCCATTTCTCTTTCAGGCACACCTGCAAGCTGCATATCTCATCAGTCATTTCATAGGTTCCTCATATCCTCATGTATCACTCATCTTCTTCCTACAACAATGCCACTTCCCAACCAGAAATAGGTTGAAGGAAATGGAAATTGTCTTCTAATTGGTTTCCATTGGGTTGGGCTTACAAAGGTTCCTTGATATCTTCTCCTAACAAAGCATACCACGATTTAGCAATAGTTGAAGCTCCAAAATCTTCCAAATCTCAAGCCATGTAATATACTACGTCCTTTGTGTTATTTGTTTTAATCTCTGCTCCAAATCTTCTCCTCTATCAGTCAAGATTTGGTAATTTTTATTTACTTCTGCTAGCACGCCATGTTTCACTGTTTGGCAAATAACAGTGACATTGGGTAATATAACCTAATGTTACCACTTCTAATGTTATCTTCATCAGGATGGGTAGGAGCATAATGGATTAGCAATATAACTTTCTGGGACAGGTTATTTTCCAGCAAACATTTTTCTGTTCAAGGTATTAGCACATTAAAAGACCATCCATTAAATCCTTGAAGCTCATCCATCCACTTTTCTTCCTCATTACAAATATTTTATTTGTAGTGCGGTTTTCAAACTGTTTCATTACCTTGGGTTTTTTGACCTCCCAATCATTAATAATTTCACTTCAGAGTCTCCTGTAGTGTTGTTGATGGTGACAGACGCTCATTCTTTGTTATGTTGTAATCAGAAGTTATTATGCACTCTTGATATCTTCGCTTTTAATAAGATGTTTTAGAGTTCCTCTGGAATTTCATTTGTTATATATATGATGACAGTGTTTTTCAAGAATATTGAGCTCTCGGATACCATATCGTTTTTATCCAGTGATCAAGCCACCCAACACAAGCTGTTAACGCTAGATTGCCTTCTTTACAATCAATGTGCATTGTAAAGAATTCACATTGATTGATTGTGTTTAATAAAGCTTTCTGCTGTAAATTAATCCCAGACAGTGACAAATATCCGTATTTAATAAACCAATGATGTAGTGCCTCACCCACTTACACGTTTTATATTTTTTCATTGTCCTCCTCTACTTAAGCGCATCATATGTTCGTCAGAATAAACATCATTCTTCAATCTTGCCCCTACTTTTTTTATGATCACCAACAGTTACATGACTCCATAATATAGAGCAACTTACTGCACAGTCTTTCGCTTGTCTGATGTTTTAGAGCCTCCAACTTCTCTTCCACAATTATAACGATCTTTTCTCTTTTAATAGCCATTACAAGGCACAATAATATAAAAATATACATTATACATTACTACATAAAAAAAACAACAGTACGACACAATTCATTAAAAAATACACTGTACAACACAATCAAAATGAAAGTAAACAGATTTTGTTGTGATGCGGCTTAATCACAGTCTGATTTGCATTTATGTATGAGACAGAGGATGGGAGTGATTCTTGGCGCTGCCAAAATAACAAGGAAAGCAGACAGGAAGGGGACGTGCCACAGAGAGAAGGAAACAGGGGTCACATCCAATAGTGAGCTAAATGTGTGTCGAGTAGGTATTACTCCACTTTGCCATGGGATGACAGAGCCAGCACCTTGTCAACCTCTCATTTATTACCTCCAAATCATCAAGGATTATTATAGTAATTATTACTAACAAACTTATAAAGTTATACATGAGTTGTAATCTTATAACTACCACTGATGCGTTCGCTGCAGCCATAAGAACCTTTGTATCTTTCTTTGTGGAAATGGCAAGTACACTCTCCACCACTGTATATAGTCACATCAAACATTACCTATATCTATAATGATATTTGTTGAAAGCAAAAGACTTGATTTATTTACTCCATACTATAACTGAATTAAGTACAGTAAGCATGAAAAAAAAAAAAAAACAATAAATTTGTTAGATAGCTAACAAAATAGTAAACGATCTTACATTAACATTGATACTAATTGAATTTTTTAGAGTTATGTCAAATTGCACGGAATGTCAGATAGGCAAAGGTCAAATAATCTAAATTTCCTGTAATGTTGTACCTCATCAAACTTATAGATAGTTATGTTTAATAGTTTTTTAGAAATATTTTACATTCATAAAAATCTGTCACTCCTATTATAGGAGGATGACTCTATTTTATCTACTGTTGTAGTTGAAGATCCCAATGAGGAGTTTCAGCACTTGCGGGATTATGTGGATGCTTGTTTGTGTAGCTCCCTACAGTCTTTCTCTCCAGGTCAGCTAACTAAAGGTTTCTCCCCCGATATGGCTGTTGAAGCTTGTGCCAAGTTTAAGATCAATAAGGTGAGTACTAGTAAAATCTTTGGTCTGACAGTAGAGTGCTTTAACAAGTTGTAGTTTAGTACAGAGATATGTTAGACAGACTTCATTTAAATCCAGACTTAATTTCAATACTTATAATTTTGTATACAACAAATTATGTGATGTTAGGTTATAGGGTAGTATACCAGTGATTAATATCAGAGATTATTTAGTTGACACAAAGAACCCAATCTTTTGTGCCACTGGCAACTTATTCTGACTGTAGCAAGACTGCAGTATGGGTAGAGTTGATTAATTCCAATAACATTCTACATAGAACAACTACTTAAAACTAACAACCCAGAAAAAGTTAAAACCAACCCATTCTCATTTCCTCAGTAAGATTAATTTTCCAGAGTTAAATCATAAAATTGATTTTCAATCTGTAATCATGGCTTAACTCTTGATCAGCTTTTTAACTTTCAAAACGGAACTAGGCTGATTTTCAGCCGGTGACGGTGCTTCCATAATGGAACTCAGCTGATAATCAGCCGGTTAGCATCGGTCAGCTTAATCATTTATAATAATACACATATTAGGGATAGCAATATAATTCTAACGCCTTTGGAATTGGGAGGAGTTGCTGATTGCAGACAAACATTTTTGTTGTTTCTGAGACGAAAGGAACGATGGAAAAGAATAATAAGAAAACCGAGTAATCCAGTTGGCACAGTCACTACACGGCTTAATGTCAGCTGTGTTGCACCATCATATATAATCTCGTATTATAACACACCTATTAACAATATTGGCATGATTTGAATGTCTTTGGAAACAGGAAGGGTTCTTGTTTACAATCATATGTTTGTTTTGTTTCTGTGTCAAAAGGAACAGTAAAAAGAAAGTTGAGTTGGTAAAGTGAAAGCTTCTTCCATTGTGGTACATGTATAATGCTTGCAAGTGTATATTTACATTATTATTACTTTCTTTACATAAATTGACACCAAAGTATAAACATGCCAAAAAAACACCGATCTTATAGATAATGTATTTCTGTAAATGTTAGTACTAGTTATAAGTCTCAAGTGATAATGTAATATTTTTAGCGACTTTTTGAAAATACTGTTACAATGGAAACACATTGTTGCATAAGTTGTACTACTACGTAAGGTCATATTAGTATACATTTTTCAAGCCCCCCAATAACATTTAGTACCTTTGGTTATCTTGGAATTTTGAATTTAGCTGTATATATTGTTTCCTAGATGACCTTCAACCCTTTTTTTGTGTTTACAAAAAACATTTACAAGATATCAGGTCACGTAAAAAATAATTGGTTTGCTAAAATTGTAATATATTATTATAAAATAGCCTGGTTTAATTCAAGTAAAGTAATATAAAAACTAATTAGATTTATATATAATTATACAATTAGATTTATATAAAAATGTCTGCAAATGTGCAAAAAATGACCAGCCGGTGTAGAAAATTTTAATGACAAGTTCAAGGGTTAAAGCATATACCTAAGCTGACGTAGCAGGTCAGTGACTAAAACTTTGAACTATCAAAGTTCCAAAGCTTGAATCCCCAATTGAACTAGCATCCATAAGATAATATTTTTTTAAATATTCTTTTTAGTTTATTGTGTTGTATTTTTAGTCTGTGTACATGCGTGTTGTTTTATTATATTTATATTTGCTGAACATAAGAAAGTTGTAGTTATACTTCAATAATCAGCTGGATAACTGACTCTTGACTATTGGTTGTGAGGTTACTACATACAACATTGTGCAGGAAGTGTGATACCTTGTGCAACATCTCATAAATATAGAAGGGGCAGAAATATAATGTTGAGCACAATAAAGAGATTGGGAACTGAATTCACCTTTATTTGCAGCACTCTTATTTATATAGTAGTTCAAACCTACCTGATTTTACTGCTGAAGTAATAAGTTACCTTTATTTTAATCTGATTCGGATAGAACAAATTTAGGATAATATCAATCAGAATAGTTGCAATTACACTTTATATGATAACAAATATGATAACCAGATATGAATTGACATATAGCTGCTTCAATATTTGATATAAAGAAGATAAATAATTTATCTGACTATCATTGTACCCCTTATTTCATTTCTAAGAAGTTTCATTTCTTTTAGTTGATATTATTATATTTATTCTCTTAGCTGAGCCCTTATATTGATGTGATGGTTTAGAGAGAACCACGGAGGGAAGGGTAAGCAAGCATAGAGAACCATGCCGCAGTGAAGTAAGGCCTATAGGCTTGTAATATATAAACAGACAAATGTATTTTATTGAATATAAAACAGTCTTCTTGCGGAGGGGGGGAGAGGGGCAGAGGGAGGGAGGGAGGGAGGCAGAGAGAGAGAGAGAGAGAGAGAGAGAGAGAGAGAGAGAGAGAGAGAGAGAGAGAGAGAGAGAGAGAGAGAGAGAGAGAGAGAGAGAGAGAGAGAGAGGGAGGGAGGGAGAGAGGGAGGGAGAGAGGGAGAGGGGGGCGGGGGGGGGTCAATGAAACTGTTCTTGTATGGGCGGGTGGGTGGGTCAATGCAACTGTTCTTGTATGGGCGTTATTACAAATTACTCAATGCAACTGTTCTTGTATGGGCGGGCGGGTGGGTCAATGCAACTGTATGGGCGGGTGGGTGGGTCAATGAAACTGTTCTTGTATGGGTGGGTGGGTGGGTTAATGCAACTGTTCTTGTATGGGTGTTATTACAAATAGGCTTGTAAATAACGGATCTGTACTACTTTTTCTCATCCATATAAGCGTTGTAGTTGGTAATCTTTTCTTTTCCTCTTCAGTGGTATAGAAATAGTGGTTGAAGCACAACTTTGGACTTTGTACTGTTATTGTTTACAAATTTATCACCACGTGTAAATTGTCACTGTTATAATAATGTACTATTTAGTACACTTATTTAACCTATTGTAATTTAAAACACTTTCGCTTCCAGGCTTTAAAAGAGTACTTTTAATTTAAACCAAAGAGGGTTTTATTATTTTAGGTACTCGCTACCATATGTATATATTTGATATGCACAAAATCTTTTACTCAGCCCATGTGCATTTTATTTATACACACGATATGGTTATGTTTCTGCTTCTGTGTACAGATCATCTGCACAGCTATCATTATAACTTATGACTATCTTTTGGTCTGGGCCCAGACTACCACAGGCTGCAGTAGTATGGGTATTGCTCACCAAGAGCAGCACCAGTCATGTTTTTGTATCATATTTTTACACACCTTGAAAAGCTATGTATGGTATTCGGCAACTTTTACGTGTATTCACACGTTCCTACACATATTACCAATATACTGAGACACTTGCACCACCAAGGGGTAAAATTTATAACTTTTTGAGAGTAAAAACTCACTGTGTATAAATTCCATACATGCAGGCTGCCCAGAAACTTAATTGTGTATAAAAATAATACACATGAGAGCAAAAGTGTTAAAAATTTGATAAAAACTGTTATAAATGAATTAACTCTCTATGTATACTGTACCCTACAAAAAATGCATTTATTAATGATTAAATTATGCAATACATAATAAAATACATGCCATTAAATAAAATTATAATACTGTAATATGCTACCTTATTTTTATAAAGATGTAAAAAAAGATACAATGGAGCCATTACTACAGTATTAAAAAAGGTATTTAATCACTCTCTACTGTAGTTACATTCTATATTTACTTACATCAACGAAAAAAGTCTGTCATCTTGGTCTATTTCCTTTTCTCTTTCGAAAGCAGTGACCTTTCTTTGTCCTGAAGAAGCATATCATCTTCTACAACCCTCATCTCGTCTTCCTAATGAATGAAAAGTTGACGAAGGATTTTTGCCGCATCCAGTGCCTGCTGAGAGGTAGGAGCTGGTTCTGGCTCTGATTCCACTTCCTATTCTTCTACGCGAACTGCATGTAGGATGTCCTCGTCAGAAATTCCTGGTGTTGTAGCCACATTTTCAAAAACATTTAGCTCTTCTGGTCCATAGCTGATGCCAAGTTCAATCTGTCTGGCCCAAACAGCTAACAGCGTCATCTTCATGCTCAGTCAATCCTTTATCTTCCAGCCATCCTGCGTGTTTGAAGGAATGTTTTATCGTTTTGCTAGTCACCTCGTACCAGGATTTACTAATCATTAGGATGGCATCAAGAACGTTTAGTTTGAGATCACCATTGTTATCAACCAATTCCATTAAAAGTCTTCTTCTGTAATGACTTTTCAAACTCTTAATGACACTTTGGTCCATGGGCTGAAGAACACTCGTGTTTGCCGGCAAGAATCAAAGTTCAATGTTTTGGAGGTTGAACAGTACAGGATGAGCAGGACAGTGTCTACAGGAAGAATAATTTTTTCCCTTTGAGCTCAACATCCTATTTTCTAATCACTTCTTCAAACATTTCCGAAGTCATCCACGCACTCTTGTTTGCTTTTTAGGTCATGTGTAGATTTTTAATATTTTTAAAGCAACGCAGGTTTTTTGACTTGCCTATCACTAACAATTTTCTCTTCACTGTACCCGTCATGTTAGTGGCCACTGAAACTGTAATGCGTTGCTTAGAGAACTTTCCTCCAACACACTTTCCAATTTAAATTTTTAAATTATTTTTGGCATCATAAAAAAAAACAATCCAGTCTCATCAGCATTGAAATGTTTTCCCACACATATTGTGCCTTCAATTCAGGCAACACATTTTCTAGCCAACTATCTGTTACGTTTTTGTTAACATCGCGAGCCTCTCCACTGATTTGCCCTTAGTTAATCTTGTGCCGCAGCTTCCACTTGTTCAGCCAACCCTCAGATGCTTTGAAATTTTCAATTCCAAGCTCAGTTGCATAAAACTCAGCTTTTGATCTGACTATGGGCTCAGAAAGTGGGATATGGTTCATACACTGCTTCTGGAACCACTGAAGCATAGCACAATCCAAATCTCCATGCTGAGGTTTTCGCAGCTTCTTCCTGCTACCTCCTTCCATTTTCGCTTCAAGCCACTGTTCTGTCCTTTCATATCGTAGCCACAGTTGACTGAGATAGCCCCGTACGGCAAACAACATCTGATTGTTTTTCACCTTTCTCTATTGCCTAAACTAACAATAACTTTTCTTCCACCGAGAACACTAAACACTTTTTCGAAAACATTTTGACCGTTCACACACTGAGACACAACTAAGACTGGAAGTGAGAAGTCCTCAACTGATGTTAAAACATCTGTAAACAGTTAGGCACGAATAATAAAAGGGCGACGCTCAACCCGAGGGTAACAATAAGTAGGAGGAGTGGCCGCATTCCTTAGGCGCGAAACAAACATCTACTGGACAACGACCCTGCCACTAGTGACTCAGGAAGTATAAACAAAATAACACATTGGAAGTTGACTATTGAAGACTGAAATGCCATCGTTATAAAGAAAGAACATTATCGGTATAGGGAAAGAATAAATACATTGCTCTATTACGAACCAAACAACGTTTACTATTTTCATTGTTATAGGGGAATTATCATTATATAGGGAATCATTATAAAGAGAGACTACTGTACTTTGTATTAAGTCTGTAAAATAACTTGTTTTACCACTCGAAATGAAGATAAAATGTTTCAAAAAATATTTGTCAATTTTGGTGTATGCAATTATTTTGATATCTTATATTTCAAAATAACAATATAATATTTTTAAGGGCTGAAAATTAAACCAAGTGTGATTACAGACAAATTAAACTATAATTAATTAGTAGCATAAAGAAATAATTTAGGATTTCTTTAAAGATGATCTCTTTCATTTAATTTAACAATATTTCTGTTGTAAACTTTGACGATGACTTTAATTGCTGTTTTGTTTACATGTTCATTAGGAATATTATAAATAATTTAAAACTAGTATCTCTATTTGTAGAATATGTCAAGCAGTCAGTGTAATTATTGCAATCTATATATCTCAGTATGTATTAAGTCTGGTGCTATTTACTACACTATCAGTGAGTGTAATTATCATCTGGCTCAGTAGTGTAAATACTGGAAGACTTGTTGTAATTATTCTTTGTTGTAACCAATACGTCCTTTAATTTGAAAATAATGCCAGATGTTCTTTATGTTGTAGAAACAAGCTCGACGGATTTATGAAATTCTGCGGCTTAAAGAAACAAACATTCACAGTGATGATGAGTATTCATCATACAGATTGGATGTCAAGAGACGGCTCAATGTTCCTTTTCAGGTTAGTTTGAGAGTGGTAAAATTAAATTTTGTTGTTTGGTACTATTCTTTTCTTCTGAATAATGAAAGAGATAACAATTAAGCAAAATTCCCTTTTTTGCCTAGTTATTTGTCAAAGATAATTTTGAGTTATTGGACAAATTATATCATCTCCAACGTTTAGTGAAAAAAAATCACAATTTACAGTTTCACTTTTGGGGGTTTACATGTAAACGTTAAGATCAATGCGGTATCCAGGATGAATGCCGATTTAGATTATTCGTTTTCCCTTTCATTTGTAGTGACTATTTTGCAAATTTTTCACTTCAGCGTTTTCATTTGGACAATTGTTATTTTTTTAGTACACTGCAGATATCCTAAAGTCTCTATCGAGGAAGTTAAGCTGATGATATTGCATTAGGTTTTCAATATGGAGGCGTACAACATTTTAACACTCACTTACCTCAGGACCCTTAAGCTAATTGCTATGATGGTTAGTTGTAATGGTGACTGTTGAAATACTTAGATTTCTTTAAATAATAAACAGGTCCTCCCATGCATTTGTAATCCTACCCTTGTGTAAATCTGAGGATATTGACATTCATTTTATCCTTCCCTTCCCTCTCTGAGCCTAAACATAATAAGGTTAGTCCCTCACAAGCCTTAATCTGGGAGAGATCAGTGCCTGCGGTGATTTATTGCCACATGTGTGATTGTTGTGCGTTTACCTTTTTATTATTTCAATTAAGTGAATTCAAATTTTCCTAATAATAACTATATTTGTACATATTTTACAACTAAGGAAATTCTATTTTTTCCTAACACATTTTACAAGTATTTCAAAATAAATATATGAAGTCTACAGAGAATAAGCCATGTGTGATTATGTGCCTAGATTTACAAAGTTTCTAGTAAAATTAACAAAACAAAATACTGCATGTATTTATTTTATTTTATGAGAAATTGAATAGCTTAGCTTACATAAAGAAAGATAGTATTACAAATTAGTATCGCAAATAGGAAAATATTTATTCCAGATAAGTTGGTTTAATAGTTGTTGATTATATTCAAATTGATGAAATCCCCATAATGTGTGTATATTGCAACTAAAACATACATATATGGGCTAGTGTAAACGAAAAGCTAAAACTTATAAATATTGATTTTTATTGTACTAATATAGATAAATTTTTTACAATTACGAATTCCCAATGTCAGAAATTTCTAATGTGAAACTACAGAATTTGTACTACTTAATCTTAGAACATTGGCAAGAAAATGTAACGGCACTTCTCTCAGTTCTAAAATTAAATATCGTACGGTTTTGAACTTCTATACAACAAATATTTTATTGTTTTAAAATAGTTTTATAGTAAAAATAAATGTATATACTTTTTTCAGAAAGAGACAGCTCTCAAAAATAAGTTAAAACATCTCCTAGAGAAAGACCCACAGTTAGCAGCAACATTGGGCTTGAAGACACCTGAACAGAGATTTGATACTTTGGAACAGATGTTTTCTGAGACTGTAAAAGAATATAAAACCATTCTTAATAGAATTGATCACCGGCCATTGCCAACTGAACTGTTTTAAAATTTACTTATAATAGCTTATCAAAGAATTCCATTGTAAATGTTGTTTAAATTGTTTCATACTTTACTGTGTATTGTTAATTAAGTATTTTTGCTTGTATTTTGTACTGATATTTAAGTCTTAATAAAGTTAGTTTTAAAGAAGTAAAGTTTAAACTGTGCTTATTTTTAAATGGCGTAATTAATTTTAAGAAACTAAATATTATTAGAAATAAGTTCCTTCTACATCCTCTTAAATTAATAAAATCAACAAAGAAATCTTACGATCTTGATTTTGCAACTGAAACAAATAAAATAATTTGGTAGTACAGTAGTACATAGATAATTCAAAATCGTCTATTATTCAAAGTCCCTTGAACTGTCAATGCTAACAATATAAATAATCATGGTTAATTCAAAGTGGCTTTAGCCAAACTGGAATATAACATCTTGTACTAAACTGTGAAATGGGTAGCTTTTAGATGTTTCTACTTCCTATTAAGAGGTAGCATCAACCATATCGGAATTAAGTTAAGGGCGTTGAACTCCCCCCTGGTCAAGTATTTCTTAAACAGATAATATGGATCTCATCAATGTTCGGGGGCTTAAGGCTCCTTTATGTTAAGTCCAGAGTTAATTTTTCACTGAACAGTTGTGACGCATCGGAAGACAATTTTTTGTCATTTCAAAAACCTTTAGAATGTAACACGGGAGCTACGACAAGTGTAGTATAATCTACTTATTTTATTAGTTGCTGTTAGATTACTTAGAACACTCATCTGCATTGATTTAACTAACTAAAATAAGTAGTTTATTTGAATTAAGTTGTTTAAATTAACTGTAAGAACATGCTTTTCCAGACAAAATTTTCAGTGCCACTTCAAAGAATTTTTTGAGTTTTTCTACTTCTAGGCTCTACTTTTTTCCAAATTTTCGACTTTTTCAAAATTTTTGACTTTTCACGCACACACACACACACACTCACCTACACATACACACACAGTGTGCGTGTGGGGGTGAGTTGGTCGGCGAGGTAGTCAAGCCATCTACAGAGCGTCAACTGGTCTCCATGTAGAGTGTTGTGACTACCGCGGCGAATCTTGTAAAAGGTAAAGAACTGTTTCAGTGGTGTACGAGCGAGGTTTATGTGAATATAGTTCTTTATTTAATACATTGTACCACCAAACCTTATTTCGAATCATACAAATCCAAGCCATAAGTCACGTGAAAAGTGCAGTGAAAATGATTTACTGTTTTGTGGTGCAGTAGCTCGGCACGTTTTTGTCTCCGGCATGTGTCACTCAACATGTTACAGACCATTTTCATTACGGCCATGAAATTGGGTTTTAGACTACTTTTATTGTTGTAGTTTTGAAATTTGTAGCAGAACGAGAAATTTGTAGAATAATCATGGCAGGTAACCCTTAATGAAACCATGGTTTTAAACTAATTATGAGATTTTTTTCATTCTTCACTTTCCTTTCAGATTTTCTCAAAATATTTTATATTCGAACAATTATAAATGTATAGTATTCTTCCATTTACTTGTCTGTAGTTTACTAAATGTTACATATTGGAAAAAAGGAAAAGAATAAATCGATGTTGTACGAGCCGCTTTTGGGTGCTATAAATTATAGAGTAAAATATTAAGAATGTTCTTCATAGTTCCATTTAAAACTGTACGTACTTAGCTACTTACTTTTAATTTTTTTCTGTGCTAAATCTCGTATAAGATTTCTAAACTACCTAGTGCCTAAAAAAACTATAAAATATTATTAATAATTGCAATTTTCCTGTTAGTTGATGGTATATTTTTACTAAATTTCAAGTTTCTAGTTGCCCATTTAGAACTGAGTTAACATTTGGAGACGTAGCTCAGTCAGTAAAAATGATTGTTGTACGGTTATATAGGAGCGCGGAAAAGTCTAGAGATGGTTTATTCTTTAAATCTTTCATATAAAGCAATAACAGTTCGTACATCAATACTACATATAAAAATTTTAGAGACAACTTTTAGTTTTCCATCTCGTCAGGGGAACCCCCCAAGGGAGTCAGAAGGAAATCTTAAATAACAGCCTAGGGAGATTTGTTTATTTTAATGAAAACTTGGTAGTAGTAGAATATAATGCTGCAAATCGAACCTCAAAAGGTTCCACCTAAGAAAAGTGGCTTTTCAAAATATTTGAGGTGCTGAAAGTCTGCAGACGGTTTAATTTTTGTATTAATTATTGGATGGGATTAAAACTTTGCATACTGGATTGGGACTGAAAACTTTACTAACTAGCTATCTCTGAAGGGGAAAGGCCCATGAGAAGGCAGTGGATAATTTTTAATGTAAGCATAGATTGGTTTGCATATTATTTTAAAAGGCGGGTCAAGCAAAGAAGAATGCCGCAAAAGATATAATTATTGTTAACTAATATGGGAAATCCTATAAAAAAATGGGAATGTCTAATGAAGGTTGTCACAGATCGTTTACTTTCTTATCAGTTGAACTATGCCCATTAGTAGAATAATAACACATTAAGGTTTACCCATTTCAGCAATAAATTTGCTATTTCTGTTCCTTTTCAAAGGTATTGAAATGAAATACGTCTTTATTTAACCAGGCGAAGTTGGGACTAGAAAGTCCCTTCTTCCACTTAACCTGATACAAAAATAATTACAATTATAACAGTTTTGTTTTTAAATATAGTAATTATAACTGAATAAAAGTAACAATAACTATTATAATACAAAAAATAATTAACTATCTTAAAGTAAATAATATTAATAATCATAGTGAAATGATATATGTAATTACAAGTACAAAATAAATTAACAGACTGAAAAATAAAATTATGAAATTCCACTTACACCCTCACACACGCTCTCTTCAACTGGACCACACGCTCATTCACACATTTATTAACTTAATAGTAAATCATAAAACTAAAAGAAAAAAACTTACAAACCACATTCATACGTATCCTCCGGATGCTTGCCAAACACTACCGGCTATCATCGGACCCGCAGGAGAAAGGCTTTTACCTCCGCCCTGAAGCGATAACAGTTATCAATGTTCCTCATACCATCTGGAAGAGAATTCCACAGACGGCAAGAATTTACGGTAAACGATTTATTTATTGTACATCATTTATTTAATACAACATTTCCAGATAGAAGTCCTACTGCAAAATCTACCATAGGAAAAAACCATTCAGCATGTTGAAGATACAGGTACCGGTAGCTTAAGAGATCGACCAAAATCTGGAAAGCCACAGACAGCCGACGAATGATGAAAAGTCGTTGGGCATATCACAGACATTTGTTAAAGACGAACATAACTCCACTAAAACTGCAGCATCTGAACATGAAATCAGCCGTTTATGGCCTATAAAATTTAAAAACAAAATCACTATAAAGGTTATAAAATGTACTTAGTTTACAAATTATGTGAAGATGATTTTGATCGTCTTGGAATTTTGTGAACTTATGTGACCACTATAGATAGAGATCCAATTCTTCCAACAAACATCGTATTTTCTGATGAAGCAACCTTCATGTTGAATAGGATTGTCAATAGTCACAAACACTTGTATTGGAGTGAAGTAAACCCTCACTGGATGGTTGAGCAAAATATCCAATGCCTACAGAAATTAAATGTATGGGCTGATATTTTTTGAGGCCACATGGTTGGACCATTTTTTATAGAAGGAAACCTGAACTCTGTTCAATATTTAGAAATGCTTCGAAACCAAATAATTACTACCCTTCAAAATATTGCTGGTGATAACTTTGGAAGCCCTGGGTTCAAAAAGATGGAGCACCTACTCATTTTCTTACAGATATAAGACAGCATTTAACCATGTGTTCCCAGGTAAATGCATTGGTAGAAGAAACATAATAGAATAGCCAGCAGGATCTCTAGATTTATCCCCATAGTACTATTACCTCTGGGATTATATCTAAAAGATCAGGCATAACAGAGCAAATTTGCAAGATTTGGAAGAGTTGAGACTCCTTATTGTGAAGAAGCCGTGCATATTCCAAGAGATGCAATAAAAACGTGTTGTCAGTGTTTTAGCATCAGTTGGGATATTGCCAAGAAGTCGATGTGAAACAATTTGAACACCTTCCTTAACATTCCTTAAGTAATTTTATGTTCATAATAGTTATAAACCACTTAGAACATTTAAAATGTAATGAATGAAATTGAACAATAACAGCAACTTCAAACATTTCTTCTGAATTTCACCGCTTATTTTTAGAATAATTTTGTGAACAACCGTAATCTCTTAATAAATTACCTTCTTGAAGTGCGGTTGCTGCATTTTTCTTTTTTTGACTGGCCCTTTAAAGTGATATACATATCAATCTATGCTGTGTCAGAATCTTAAAAATTATTTACTGACTCCTCGTGGGCCTTTCCCCTTTGAAGGTTCCCCTTTGATACAGTGTACCAAAGGCTTTTAGTACTAATTTAATTTATAAAGTTTGAATCCCATCTAAATAAATAAAATTGTATGCAGACTTTTCAGTACAGTAAACCCTTGATTTAACGGACAGCTTACAGAGGCATTCCAGTACCTAAAATTCTATGCATCATGGAATTTAGGTTATTAAGTAATTTTTATAGAATTTTTGAATGTGTAAGTTAATCACCTTTATAGAATATTTATTTTTATATTTTATTAATCTTTTGAGTTAACTATTAGCTAGCAGCATCGCTGTTATTTTTTATTAAGGTGTAGCGATCTCATAACAGCTTGAGGTGAGTTCACCCTGATTTAATGGACAATCGGCTTTAACGGACTAGAGCCTGTCCCATATAGTCCATTAAATCGAGAGTTTACTGTATCTCGATTCTACTAACAAGCTTTTATTAGATAAGCAACTTTCCCCAGGCTGTCATAAGATTTCCTTCCGACTCCTTTGGGCCATCCCCTGACGAGATTAAAAGCTGATAGTTGCCTCAAAAAAGTATATTTGTATGTGTTTTATACCAAGTGTTTATTGCCCTAATATTAAAACGTCTCCAGACTTTTCAACACCCCTGTATATCATTTAGAGCCACACAAAAGTGGAACAGGAGATGATTTCTAAGTAGGTATACCTAATTATAATTTAATGTTAAAACAAAGTTATGTACTTACATGACTGTATTGCTGGGCGCCTGGTTTAAGATTTCCTTCTCTAACAACAGTTGTACATTCATGTTAATACAGTAGAACCTCGCTTAACCGACATATACGGGCCGTGATAACATCGAATAAGTAAAAATGTGGATAGTAGGGAATTGATATAAAAACACTAATTTTTTTATAACTAAGTACTTTAATGCATTTTACTAAGAATTAAAACTTTAGTACTGTTTAAACAATCATTGCTTTGGGTTATGGAAAAAAAAAACTGATAAGAATAAGAAATACAACGTTATAAATTTTCAGTACAGTATAATGTATAAGTTGCAAAATACAGAGTTATTCAACAATACCTAAAATGAAAGGTAAATGAACTAAATATAAAATTGAAAAATTATAAATGAATGTTATACAGATATAAAATTACTGTATTATTTATTTAATTTTAAAAGAGTAAATTACTGTTGTTTTTAAATACTCATGAAATAGGGTACAATGCGTTAAAACTGAACGTAAGGTCGGGCAGTCAGCAACAAAAATACTATATCTGTTATTCAAAAATACAGTAGCTGACCAGTTACTTATTGCTGTATTGCATTGTTGACGTAATTTACGTAATACAGTACACAATCAAATTCTATAACAAATTAACCGATTTTCGTTGTATAAAAATCAGTTCCGGTCCCGACTATCTTGGATAATAAGATGTTTTTTATGGTGGCGATTTCGGGACGGGTATGTCGGTTGAAACGGAATGTTGAATAACAGCATGTCAGATAACGAGGCTCTACTGTAAATCAAAATCTCGGATAGAACAAAATCAGCTGTTTTTGTTTTCTTCTAAAAATATCTTTTTATTATTTAATGATTGTTGTTTACATTTTTGCTGTGGTAAGTAACCAAATTAGTTATTTTAAAAGAAGCACTATTATTTTAATTATTGTTATTACTATCTCAATCATTATTCCATTGTTTTATCTTTATAACTTTGTTGACACATCCACACAAGCACCGTCCAGCAAAATATATAACCGTAGCAGACAACCTAAACCATAGCTAAGGCTTAATTTTGAGACTGTATACAATAGACGTAGGAGAAGTATGACGAGAGAAATTCACTATCACTCCTAGCGCCATGGCCCGGTTTGTAATTCATTCTTGATTGTATTTCATATTAAACTACGATCAAAGGATCTCCACATTGGCTGTTTCCACCATTCACAGCACTTCAATGCTTGTGAATGCTAACTAAAAATTGCATTATGAGACAAAAATATTTTTATGACAAAAGGTTAGTTAGCTAATAAATCTGTTTTCACTTCAAACATTAAATTACTAATATGAACTGAAGACAGATTTATCAGGTAATTAACCTTTTATAATATCAGTTTGAAGGCCCTAAATGATAAAATATTTTTAAGTTAACATCAATTTTCTTTTATTTATACCTAAGTTGTCTATAAATAAAGCTAAATTTTACAACTTCCAGTTTAAAATTATATGACATTGTGTTAGAGGCTAAGTAACTGGTTTCAAGACTTGGCGTATTTTTATGAAACGTAAATTAAACAAATAGTTCTAATCAATCGTTTTGTTGAGTGGTAATGTTCTAGACGAAGTTAAGTGAGATTTTATTATTTAAGACTATTGGCCAGGGTTCAAGGTATTCATTACTTGATATGATAAGTTGGATAAAGATGTAAGATAAATTAAAATTATATGAGCGAATTGGTTAACATTACATACAATTAAAGGATTTGAACTGTTATCTGACAGGTTCTTTGAATAATGAGTCATATTTTAACTCTTAAAGTGTTTTTTATAAAAACAAAGTTTTATAATTGTATAGTACTATAAATATTTATTTGTAAAAACAAAAGCTACTTTTGATTAAAAATAAAGTTCCCTCCCCTACCCCCTCCTTTGGGGACAATGAGAGAGTGGGGTACTATAAATAACAATAGTAGACTGCATCACTAACCATACCAATGCTATCAGTCCGTGCCAAGATAGGATGGACAGTAAATGCCTTCAGTTTTCACGTTTAATTTTTTTTACTTATTTGTTCATGCTAAAAGGTATGTATTACTTTAAATAAATACTAATTTGTAATATCTGAAATAGTATAACTTGTTATTTGTATTTAGATGTTAAAGATAAATAGTAAAATATATTTAAAAGTTTGATCTTCTTTTATTTTTTGACTATTATACTCTCTTTAACATCAAAATTAAACACATTTAAAATAATTGTTATTCGGTTTTTTGTAGGGAAAAAATATGTTTGATTTTCTTCTTAAATTATATTGATGAATATTCGTAAATTTCTAAAAATATTTAAGAATTAACTTAAAGTGTCATTTTACTTTTGGCATGAATATTTTCCAATTATATTTTTAAATAAGGAACATCACTAGAGGATTTTATTCACCCAATGTTCCATTCATGGTAAATGTATAAGCTGGTACTTAATTATAGTTATTATTCAATTTATTCCATTCATGGCATTAAAATACTTGCTTTTAGCGTTTACCACCAATTCTAAACTCATTTAGAAAGATAATTTATCATCTTATTATATCTGTGCAAAATTTATAGAGTGTAAATAATCATTTTGTCTTCCGTTGATATATTTTTCACCATTACCTTGAGTGATTTCTTTTTATTCATTTGTAAACCTCAGCCCAGCTTATCAAATATAAACTATGGTATGAGAGGTCAATAAAGTATTACCTGGTGTCAAATGCTTCTTTAAAACCAGGCGACTTAAATGTTGATGTCAGTTCGATTAGTTTTGAGTACTTCTTGAACGAACATAAAACCAATTTTATGATATTTAATGTATTGTTAGTTTTGCAACAAAAATATCTTGAATATATTTGTAGAATATTCCAACTGTAGAATCTACTAAAGTTAAAAAAATAACCTATTGATCGTTTAGAATGATAATTTAAATCCACCCAAGCGAGTTAGTAAGAGTCACTTGATGTATTTGAGTTGTTTGGTTTGTATGATAAGCATCAAGTGCCTAACTTTGTGTTTATTAATTACAAAATATCCATCCGTATCTATTGACTACATATGGTGCATTAATTTAATAATTATTTTGTAACTTTTTATTTTTATTTATTTATTTTTTTAAAGATCTATTAAAAATAAACCAAAGGCAAATTAGTGACATAGATAAATAATTGAATAGTAAATTATTAAGCTGTAATTTAACAGCGACAAAAATTTGATGATAATATAATTTTACGGTAATTTATATTATTATATTTGTGATTATCGTATCATATATGTCTACTGCGTAAAACAAATAAAAAGAGAATAACAATTCATTTCTATATTAGTATAATAATAGAAATCACTGCTGTTTTAGATTATTTACAATCAATTAAGTGTGAACATAATATTAGGCTATTAATCAATAAACTAATAACTAAACCAAACAAAATATATTTTGTTTAGAAACAAATCAAAGCCAGTGTGTATATGAAATAAAGGAAACATTGTGAATGTATGATTAGTATTTTAAATCTGAAAGTGCTTGTGTTGAGAAGTTGTTACACGCTTGTGATACGC
Organism: Stictocephala bisonia; assembly: GCA_035578905.1. NCBI lineage: Eukaryota > Metazoa > Arthropoda > Insecta > Hemiptera > Membracidae > Stictocephala > Stictocephala bisonia. The sequence goes on along the minus strand of JAQJVL010000506.1, from coordinate 488,332 downwards.
TAACATCTCGACTGAGACAATCACAAAAAGCATTATATGACACTGTACGAGTGTGGGTGGTTGGGTGTACCTACCATTGTGCATATATAGGTGGGTGGGTGAGTCCCATCCATACATTGTTAATGGCATGAAACTCACCCTTACCTTTAAATGCGATTCATTTTCTAAAAAATTAAATGGAAGAACTTCCTGTACATCGATTCTAGGTTTTTCTGTTGCCCCTCTGATTTTCCAGTTATGTTATTACTATGTTATTCCCATTGTTGCAGTTTGTTTGTTTCTATCTTTATAAATGTAATCTTAAAATAAAAGAAGGAGCTAAGTAAGATCTTTCCATCCAAATTCTCTACATGAGTCCAAGTTTTTACCTTGCATAGATTTTGCTCGAACTAAAAATATGGTTTTACAAATTAGGTAATATTATTTTATTCACTAAATTGAGGAAATTTGTATATTTTCGAAATTTGATTGTACATTTTGGTAAAATGATAGTAGAGCTCAAAAAATTAATAAACTAATGAATCACAGAACTGTTAGTGTAAAAAATTACGGAAACAATTTCCAAGGAAATGAAGTATTTATTTTTGACCCTATCATTGAGAGCGGGAGGCTGACAGTTTGGAAGTCTCTCTTAATTCTAATAGTTTAAGACTCTTAAAATAGAGCAACACTCAACATTTTCAAGTTTACAAATTGAAGATTAAGTAAATTTATCTGGCAATGGAAACTCTAGTTTCTATATTTAATCAAAATTAAATATTGGTAGTATGATTATTTTTAACCAATTCAACAAAGTCAATTGAAAATTAATACTGTATGTATTTATATAGTTTATCTAAGCCTTCTTATATTACCTTCCTAATATGCAACCTTACATTTATAAGGTTTTAATGTTAGTAACTTTATATTGAACCTTTGTTAGTTATTTTAATTTGTTATTCATGTATATTATTGTTTTTTTTTAATTTATTGTTTAAATATGCAAATCAGTTAATGACTTGAAACCACTGTGTCTAAGATTAATAGAGGTAAGTAAATTTGTTCTAGGGTGAAGTCTGGAAGAATAATATACAGGGGGTCCAGCTTCCACTGTCGCATATTTGACAGGATTGTTTGTCAGATGATACAAGCAAATAATGCCATATAACGTGTGTGCTATCTCGATTCATTTTCTGTCTATGTATCTGTATGTGTTTTTTACAAAAACTTGAATATCTCAAAAACCGTTTGACACAAAATACTGAATTTCCGTATGAAATTTGATCTTAAAAAGACACATTTTATCTAAAAAGGTTGAATGTTTTAAGATTATCAGTTTCAAAATGGTGGCTGTCTAAAAATTTCAAAGTCAAATATAAAATATACTACACATTTTACTCAAAAATGTTAGAATACAATATTTTTAGACTACTTTATGCCAAATTCAACGCTATTACAATTTTAAATATCAGTTGGTAAATAATAGAGAAACTCTATTTTTTTAGACTGAAAGCATTGTTATCTGGGTAAGGAGTACTCAGATAACACTGCTTTCAGTCACAAAAAAATAAGTTTTCTCTGTTATTTACCAACCGATATTTTAAATTGTCATAGCGTTGAATTTGGCATAAAGTAGTCTAAAAATATTGTATTCTAACATTTTTGAGTAAAATGTGTAGTATATTTTATATTTGACTTTGAAATTTTTAGACAGCCACCATTTTGAAACTGATAATCTTACACATTCAGCCTTCTTACATGAAATTTGTTTTTTTTTAAGATAAACTTTCATACAAAAATTCAGTATTGTATGTCAAACGGTTTTTGAGATATTCAAATTTATAAAAAACACAAGCAGACACATAGACAGAAAACGAATCGAGATAGGACACATGTTATATGACATTATTTGCTTGTATTGACCTGACAAACAATACTCTAAAATATGTAACAATCAAAGCTGGACACTGTATATATTATGAATAAAAACATGACGGATATATACAATGTGATGTTTAACAGAAATTAATATACATCATTGCCTAACGATTGAGGGTCATCTTCGGTTAATTAAGAAGGAACTTATTTTACTCGTTCTTAACTGAAGTTTTAAAAGCTATTTAGTATAAATTATATTATCATTACTTTTGTTAGGATAGATAATGATAGTTTAAAATTCATTATTTTGTAGCAAGTATATTGATATATCGACACTGTTTTTCAGATATATAAAAATACTTATAGAATCGAATAAAAGACTCAAGTTTCTACACTTTTAACTTCTAAGAGTGTGACAATAAGTTAGAAATGGCATTTGACAGTAAAGTAAGAATAAGAATAAATATATTTTCTTGAAAATGTTACAAATACATTATAATATTTACAAGGTTTCTTAGCTGCTAATTAAAAACTCAAATATGAACTATTCAAACAAAAACCATAGATTCCCTCAATTATTTTCAAGAAAATAATAGGACCTCTTAAGGCTATGCCTGTTTAGAGCTTCTTTCTTTTGAAACTAAACTAAAAAAATGTGCAGAAGTGGTGAAAACAAATATTTTAATTTTGTTTAAATTTAGTTTTTCCAACCATTACAGCATTAATTAAAATAATTGTATCAACAACAATCTACTTAAATATAAATGTAAATTATTCTAATTATCAATTTTATTAATTTAAAATTATTAAAATAAAATAATACAATCAATATAAGAAAAACAAATCTTGACAATGCATGCTAATAAAAGTTGTTCATTAAATCTGTATATTTACAAGGTAATCTATATTTTATTGCCTTATTAACCAATTTTTAACTTTTGGTGAAAAAAGTCTTATACTTTTTAAATTCTGCAAAGATACTGGCAAAGAATTGAACATCTTTTGACCAAAAAATATGTAGCTTTTTGTATGCAAAGTAGAACTTGGTTTAGGGACTTTTAAAGCATCCTGTCTTCTTAGTTTAGCTTTATATATCAGTATTTACTTCAGGCAAACTTCTCTTCATTAAATGAAATATTTTAAAAACTTTATGTACAAACGTATATTTAAAAGGTAAGAATATTTTTCTTTAAAAATAATGGATACGTTGATTCTATATTGGGTTTCTTACAAATGACTCTAATACTTTTCTTTCTTTAATAAATATGTGCTTAATATTTGATTCATAAGTCCCACCCCATCAAAAAAGTCCTTGGTCGATCCTATTTTGTACAAGAGAAAAATATAATAATCTCAATATGTGTTTATTACAGATATTATTTAGGAAATAAAAATATCTTAATATATTATTGAGTTTAGCTTTTGAACTTTGAACATGTAATTTACAGTTTGGCTCTTGATCTAGATATACTCCTAAATATTTAATTTTATTTGTTTGCTCCGTAATAAAGTTCCATATTATTAATTTTTGTGATTTATTGTGTAATATACTTTATATATAATATACGTGTGTTTATTGAGCTTATCTCAGGTATGATAACTCATGGCCATTTCCAACTATATTAGTTCCTAGTCTAGTGCCCTTTAACCTAATATTCATCACGCAAATGAAAAACTGTAAACTGTTAATAACCAAGATATACTGATCAAAGAAAAGGTGGCACTCGAGGTGCGACATGCCACCTCAGGTAGCCCGGCGAAGGGTTGCGGGGTTGTAGACGCGCTCTCTCTCTGTGTCCATAAATATATATATATTTTTTTGGAATATTTATGTTTGGAACTAAGCAACATTTTCTGTGAGGCTTTGAAACAACAAAATTGTTTGACTGTTGATTGATTTATTACGTGTATATTTTCAACCTAACCTAACCTAACCTAACCTAACCCACCCGCCCACCCAGGCACGTACGGTGGTACTAACCCACCCGCCCACCTATACACGTACGGTGGTACTAACCCACCTGCCCACCTATACACGTACGGTGGTACTAACCCACCCGCCCACCTATGCATGTACGGTGGTACTAACTCGCCATGTCGCACCTCGAGTGCTAGTTTTGGGTTCTCTTTCGCTGCATGTCGCACCTCGAGTGTCCAATTATGACCCTCAGGTAGTCCATGTCGCACCTCGGGTGCCTCCAAAGAAAAGTAGTTGAAAAAAGTGCATCTTAGAACAAGCTCCTTTATTGTTTGTTAAAACAAATTAAATAACACTCTCATAACTAAAGAGTGCCTTATTAAAACAAATTTATAAATTAAAATATAGCCATTGAGATGAATTTCAATATATTGGTAACTCTATAATTGTATCCCAGAATAACTATTTCAAAAGAAACAAACTAAAAAATAGACTGGCTCAATAACAATTATAATGATAGAAGATTTAATTTAATATACCATAGAAGAGTTTATACAAATTAGTAAAATATGAGGCAGAACAATTAATTACGAGTATTTAAAATCTATTTCTAACAATGTTTTAAAATCTGTCCAAACGGGTAAAATTAGTAAGCTAGATTAAAATTTATTGCAATGAAAAGGTCATAAGAAGTAAGTCTAATTAAACCGAAGAAATTTGCCTCCTGAATGATTTCTTTTTATTACTTACACATTTTCTTATGGATTAAAGGGACTAGTGGGTCTCTTATATGAGTGAAATATACCAAGATGGATGGATGGCTTGTCAAAAACCATCCATCTCCAAAATTGTTACTAACGCACCTGTGGTAAGAAAGGTGTCACATCTTTCTTTTATGAGTCTATAAGTGATAAAGAGATAATTGTCAACCTTTTAAATCCATTTAAAAATAATTTTGATAAGTTGTTTATTTATATAATTATTTAAATATTAATTACTGTAATAATTTTGGTTTGAAGAGTGATTTGTTCAATAAAGAGCAATGCTAGACATACTAAACCAAATTAAACAAAAAAAAAGAAAATAATAATAGTTTGTTTTACCTCCTGAGAATAATAAGGCTGATTAATTATGCACACAAAATGGGGAAGTAAGGAAATTATAAAAGGATGGAAAATGATTTTAAGGTATTAAAATGCCACTTTTCCCATTTAACACTCAAAACTTTATATTTCCAACAATCATTTAAAAATAAATACAATTTACTCAATATTTTCAACTCATTTTAATATTAACTTTGCTCACTGGCAATAAATCTAATTAATCCGAAAACTGTGGCAAAGTGAACGGTTGAATATGATTGTACGTAAATCTTACATTAAATTCAAGTACACATCCATTTGCCCCCCCCCCCCATACAATATTACTTTTCAGTAGAAAACCATTAAGTCATGGAATATAGAAACAAGAAGACTGTCCGCGAATATGGGTCATGTCAAGCCGGTTTTCCTTTTCTGTGAAATTAGTTCATGTTCAGTTTTCATATGTAGCACCAGCGGTCTCCCTCTCCCTATCTCTCTTCATCCCTCTCTCTGTCTCCTGCCAGCAGATATTGAAATGACTAATAGCTGAGCTAACAGTACTCCATATAGTCGTCCGGTTGCTTATTTGAAACCAATTGCCATTAGATCGCAGCCCAGGCGTGTCTCTACAACAAATGCCTTGACTTGTACATCCTGTTTTTTTCTATAATCAATAATAAAACTATGAATAATGAATTAAATGATTATTTATGTTTGTTACAAATGAATTTTAACTGTTTGTGTTGATTCTAGCATCAAGTGATGAGGATGTAATGCCACCATCTTTACCATTAGTGGAGGGAGATTCTATGTATCTGTCATGGCTCGCTGAGGCAGGTCCTTTGACATCATGCTCAGTGGTAACTCCCAAGGGAGAAAGTGTGCCCTTGGACCCTGCCCTAGGGGGTGGACGGCTGACATACTCAGGACGAGGGCTGTCTCAAGGTGTGTGTGGCATTAGAGTTGACAACGTTACTGCTCAGGATGCGGGGAACTGGCACTTCACAGCCTCTGGACAAAACACCTCCCAACGTACAACTAAAGCCATTGTTACTGGTATGCATCATATCTCAATGCTTGTTTACAGTCTAACTCTTGCACAACTAGTTACTCATTTAAATTTTAGTTATATTTGTAAAAATAAAATTAATATTTAATTAACATTAACAATTATGCACATTTTTAGATATTTTAACATTTATTTTTCTTTTCTTATAGAATGCTATGAGCTTCTTTTAGTTAAATAGAAAATGATAAAATATGATATTGTATTAAACACTTGATTAGTGTGTTGAATAACTGAACAAATCAGAAAATGTTTACATACAAAGTTACAGAAATTATGCAATTAATCACTGGAGAGATTTATATAGATAGGATTATGAAGCAATCACAACATTACTGCATTAAGATTTAACACTTGAAATACTTGAGATAGTCAACCAATTAAGAGATAAAAAGATAATTTAGTTTAAAGAATGATATGAGTACAAAAAATGCTTTCAAATTGAACTTACAAACTTTCCTCAATCACAAGTTATTTCTTTCCAGTCTCGTGTTCATTATAAGTAAAGAAAACTAACTGGTGAAATTCTTGTAAATAACGCTTTTTTAACAGTTAATAATGCTTGGAATCAGGCTTCTTATAGATTTTCTCTCCAACTTCAGGACTTTGTCCTACTGGCTCCTGAACTAAGAAAACAGAAGAATACTGAATGACATAACATTTAGCTTTAATTGACATATAACTATACATAACCAAGATATTCGAACAATAAAAGCAAGGCCCAGTAGTTCATTTAAAAACAACAATAATATAGTAAAAATAATAAACATATGTTTTTAAAAGTACTTTTCAACCAAAAACACAGATTCATATCAGCTCCTAAAGTTGAAAAAATGTCCAAAAGGAGTGCATTGATGCAAACACTTATATCAAAACAAGTGCAGCAAGGACCTTGGGCCAGATATGCAAAGTAATGGTTTTATGTACCAGTATCTTTGTCTCAACTCAACTCAATTGTCTGTCAGTAATTCTTCCGGTTATTTAATTATTTTTACTATCTAAGTAATCATAACATTAGTCTATTCTATCCAAAGATTAAATTAATACTAGTAGTAAATTCATTACGATGACTAAAATAAAACACCGTCTTATAAAATAAACTAAATTACAATCAGTTTACAATTATATTCTGTTCAGAGCAAAAACTGTTTTATGCGAATAATTTAGTGTAATGTACTTTGTAGTATCAATAGTTTTTGTAAGCAATGTAGCATTGTAACTCGAAATAAATTAAAAATTGCTCATTCATTTCAGAAGATATCAGAAGTACCGCACCTCAATACATGATTGATTTGTACTAAACAGGTTGTTTGTTGCAATTGTTTAACCACAGTATACTGTGGTTTACTATAAAAGTTCTTACATTCTTACATATGAGTCGCCGACACAACGTTTTGCGTATTTTATGGGAATATGAATGATAATATGAGTGTAGGATGAGTGTAGTTTGGTTACTGAGTTCAACTGCTCCTCAGAAAGGGCACTTTATTACTAGCCCAACAGCCAGGGCAACTAAGGGCCCTACAGCTTTACGTGGACAAATATATCTATATATATAATAAGGCAAAGCCCTCACTGATTGACTCACTCACTCATCACTAATTCTCCAACTTCCCATGTAGGTAGAGAGCTGAAATTTTGTACACTGTTTCTTTAGAACTTAAATAGGACAACTAAAGTATTTTCATCTTGATAAAGTACTCCTAAGGGTATAAAGCACCCTTAAAATATTGGTCCATAAGGATAACATTGGGTTGATTTTAGTAAATTAATAACAGCTGTTTTGTAAATAAATAAACATGTCTATTTTGAATGTTTGACATTATACTATTTAATATTTTACTATGAGTTTAATCTTCAGCTGTTAAACAAAAATAAATGAAATGAACACTCTTGAAATAGGCTAAATAGGTGGCAAAGCAATTAGTGTGAGTGAGATACTGTACCGAAATGTAATATTGTAATTTTACGTTATATAGTTAATATACCGATTTTTGTATTGAATAGTTACATGCCGAGGCCGAAGGCCGAGGTGTATCGAGCGTAGCGAGCGTCGGGGTTGACACGCGAAGCGTGCAGGGGTGTCCCCTAGTATATTATATATATAAAATCTATACCTGTAAAAGGCAAAGCCCTCACTGACTGACTCATTCACTCATCACTAATTCTCCAACTTCCCATATAGGTAGAGAACTGAAATTTTGTACAATGTTTTTTTAGGTCTTAAATAGGACAACTAAAGTATTTTCATCTTGATAAAGCACTCCAAGGGGTAGAAACCGCCCCTAAAAGATTCTCCAAAGGATAACATTGGGTTGATTTTAGTAAATTAATAACAGCTGTTTTATAAATAAATAAACATGGCTATTTTGAATGTTTGTCATAATAATAATATTTATTTGTTCCATTAACCTTTCACAATATTATATGTACATACATTTTGAATACTTAGGAACAAGAGCTAGCCACTTTTCCAGTTGTGTGGTTAGCATAAATAAACAAAAAATAACATAAAAAAGCAAGAGTTCAGTTCTACTAAGAATCAATAACAAGTGTTAACAATTCCACTTAATATGGTGTCAAAAATGAAGCTGGTGTATAATATATACAAAAAACAAACATAGATTTAATTAAATTTATGAAATTACAAACATACACATACAAACTAGATACAGACATATACAACACATATGTAAAAGTACAAACATACACTTAGATATAATTTAGGACTAAAGAAAGAAAAAACCCAAAAATATTTAAAGTACAATCAACTACTGTATAACGTACCCTATATATATATATATATATATATATATATATATATATATATATATATATATATATATATGAGCATGTATTGGCCATACAAATATTAAATACTGTTACCAAAGATAATGCAAACTATAAAAGAAAAGAAAAACAAACAAACCAAAGTACTAACAATTATTTGAGATTCATATATAAAAACATACATGAATTCAATTTGAACAATATAGTGTACAATATATAAGAGTGAAAACATAAATTGAAAAACAAATTCGAAAACTATATGCATATATAGGCTATTAATTAAAGTTAATTTAATTTACTGACACGTTATAAAAATTCTAAAATTTTATTGTCATTCATCCAAAGTTTTATTTTTATACAAAAAACCCTAAAAGTACTGCAATTTTTAAATTCAAGTTGAATGCTGTTATTAAATGTTGACTCATATCATCTTCTAAATATTTCTTAATTAACTTTTGGCAAACGAAAAATTGTATGCTCTGCTTAGTATTAAAATTACCACTTCTCATAAGTTCATCTGTATTAAAATTACCACTTCTTAGATAAAAAAGTTCTTAATACTTTAAATACATATAAATGTTGAATGGGTAATAATTTTAAATCAAAGTAAAGCGGGAATGAACTTACTGTTCTATTTTGCCCCATTATTATACTAATAAAGTAATTCTGTGTCACTCTTAATCTGTTAATTAAAAATTTAGAAGAACATTCATAACACACAAAGCCATATTTGATTTTGGACTAAATTAATGCTAAATATATTGTTTTTAAAAGAGAGCAGTCACAAAATGTTTTAAAAAAATAGAAGCTTCGTATGGAAAATTTTAGTTTGCTGTGTAACTCTAAAAGTGTTCTTCAAAGTTAAGTTTCTCCTCCAATAGTAGACCGAGAAATTTAAATTTGTTAACTTTGTCGATGGATGGACACACACAATCAATATTACCTGTACAAATCAGAGAGTGGTACTTCAACTCACCTGCAAAATCAAAAGGTTTGATACCAAGGTTTATGCATTTAGTTTTTGTCATATTAACTTGCATTCCATTTTCTGCACACCACATTTGCAAAAATGTGATCTTTTTTTATGTTTTCAAAAATGATATTATAGTCCTTTAGAGAGTAAAAAAATGCAATGTCGTCAGCGAAAGCGCTGACTTCTCCAGATAGAAAGAGATTGAAATTTTTTCTGAGACTTCTGATATTTGCATAAATTATGTTGAAACATTTAGAATTTTGGGGGAAACAGAAAAAGTTATCAATATTTTCGTATATATACACATTATACAAATATATCGTTTATCATAGATAAAAATATATTTGTAAAGTAAGTTTCTACTGTAAACTTTTAGATACCAACTTGTATTTAGCTATAATATAAGAGATAACATGATTGCTTATTAACACTTACTTACTAGCATACAGATGTAGAGTTCGTTTAAGTCTGTCAAAGTCTGATACACTGCTTATTTTAATACATTTTTCACCTGCACACTTCCTAGCAAAACATTTACCATCTCTTCAACATGCGTAGCTATACCCAATTTCATTGCACTTTTTCTTCAAGGCTTTTAAACATTATATTAATGCATTTTTAATATTATACCCCAGTATATACTGTGATTATACTGAGTTTAATCTTCAACTGTTAAACAAAAATAAATTAAATAAACACGTTTGAAATAGGCTAAATAGGTAGCAACGCAAGTAGTGCGAGTGAGATACAATAACTAAATTTAATATTGTAATTTTACGTTATATAGTTAATCTACTATTTTTTTGTACTCAAAAGTCACATGCAAAGGTGTATCGAGCGCAGCGAGCTGCAGGGTTGGCACACGAAGCGTGCAGGTGTGTCCCCTAGTAATAATATAAATAAAACCTTATTAGCTTTATCCTTTAATTAATGGATAGAAAGTATTGCAGTTAGATACGAGTGGAGATCATTGCAAATGTAAACAATGAAAATAATCAATTGAACTAGAAATAACCTTAATGTTTAGGTTATTTTCATATCATCAAAAATATTACGTTTATTCTTCTAAAAAAGATTCTAAATATGTTGAAAATCTTTTAGCAAAAGAGTCTGGTGCAAGGCCTCTTGATTGTTTTGATTCTGTTAACAAACTACTGAGGACTTACAGAAACTGTACGGTGTTACAGAACAAAACATGGGCAGGTGGGTGATTAGCATTGTACATGTGTTTGGGTGGGGGTGGGTCATACCACCTTTTTGAATGGGTGGGTCATTACTACTGTGTAAGGTCCAGAAATGAACCCAAATGATACATATTACGACAGCCCCGCGGGGTCATCACCACTGTAGGTGTATGGGTGGGCAGGTGGGTCATCACCGCTGTATATGTATAGGTGGGTCATCACCACTGTACGTATATGGGTGGGCAGGTGGGTTATCACCACTCTAGGTGTATGGGTGGGCAGGTAGGTCATCACCACCGTAGGTATATGGGTGAGCAGGTGGGTCATCACCACTGTAGATGTATGGTTGGGCGGGTGGGTCATCACCATTGTACGTGTATGCATGCATAAAAAATAAATATATATCTTGGATCATGGTTTGTTTTTTATATTCTCTGTTTCTTAGACTAGATATTCTAATGCTGTTGGTTACCCAATAATAGTTTTCTTTGGTTTAAATGTTTTAAGAGGGATAGTTAGGTCAAATACGTTTTTAGACAACAAGAAAGTTGAATTTTTGGTTGCAGTCATGGGAAATAACATTATCTTCCCAAGTTTCTTGGTCTAGCAAATATAAAATAATATTGTTATTTTTGTTAACACTTTAATGGAGCTACCGGTCTCAGGGGCCGGTAGAGTTTTTTGAAATATTGGTGTGGCAACCCTGGTTGAGCTAGGTCACCGACTCTTTCAGTAGCTGCCCCCCTACTACTCCCCTATCCCCTCCACTATATTGCGTTCAGTCTGCTCTCAGCTTGCATCAATAGTGTGTCGATTTCACAAAACGTACCGGTCTCACATGCCGGATAGCTCCATTAGTGCGTAGTGACATATAGGCTTCTCATACCGGATAGCTCCGTTAGTGCAAAAGTGAAAGATGAACAATCCATCAACTAGCCGAGGTGTGTCAACAAACGATCGAGATTATGAGCGACGGATTCAACTCATGTTAAATGATGAAGTGCCCGATGAAGAGAGTGATCCCGACGATCCTGTTGATGATTCAGATGAGGACCCCAACTATGTTCTACCCAATGACGAAGGCCACTCATCTACTGATTCCAGCTCAGGTGATGATGAAAATTATTTAGATGATAACATAGAGGCTGATATTCCTGTGAATCGTGAGAATGAGCCTGAGTTTTATTTTGGAAAACCCAACGTAAAAAAAAATTATCCAGGCTTTCAATGGAGCAGTTCAGAGCCTAATCAAAATGTTAGGATACCCGCACACAATATCGTTAGGGGTGGATTACCTGGTCTCCGAGGGAGAGCAAGAGCCTTAGGATATAAGCCTGATAAATTAGAAGTTTTTGAGCTCCTATTCGACCATAGCATGATTAATACAATAGTAACTAACACTAATATAAAGCTTGCATCGGTAAAAGAGAGATTGGGGCCAACTACTAATAGCAGTACGTACAGAGAAACTGATGAAATTGAAATGAAGGCTCTATTAGGCCTGCTGTTATTTTCTTCAATTTTGAAAGGTAATGACGAAGATATGAACTCTATATTTTCAGCAGATGCTACATCAAGACCTATATACACAGCAACTTTTACTAAAAAGAGATATCTTACTCTACTGGCATGTTTGCGTTTTGATGAGATGGCAACAAGAGACACACGTAGAGTCCGAGACAAAGCCGCTCCCATATCTGGTTTATTTCTGAAACTGGTGGCAAACTCTCAAGACCAATATTGTGTATCAAGCTACCTAACTGTAGACGAAATGTTAGTTCCGTTCCGGGGCAGATGTCCTTTTAAGGTTTTTATGCCAAAAAAACCAAAAAAGTATGGTGTAAAAATTATGTGCCTCACTGATGCCAAAACATCGTATTTATACAATGCGTACATTTACACCGGGAAAAAAAGTGATGGGGTGGGCCTATTGCCTGAAGAAAGAAAACTTCTCATCCCTACTCAGTCTGTGCTGCGCCTGTGCCAGCCTGTTATAGGAACAAACAAAAATATCACTGGTGATAACTGGTTTTCTAGTGTTGAGGTCACTGATCAACTGAAACAAAGAGGTCTAACCTATGTAGGTACTCTGAAAAGAAACAAAAGAGAGATCCCTCCCGAGTTCCAACCAGGACCTACTAGACCAGTCGGCTCTGCATTGTTTGGGTTCAATGGGGAAAAAACACTTGTCTCCTTTGTCCCTAAACCCAACAAAGCAGTAATATTGATATCGACAATGCACCACAGTAAAACAATGGACGAGGAGAAGAAAAAACCGGAAATAATTTGCTGCTACAACAAAACTAAATGTGGTGTCGACATATTAGATATGAAATGCGCAGTGTATTCTTCTAGTCGTAGAACAAGGCGTTGGCCGCTCGCAGTTTTTTATAGAATGTTAAATATTGCATCTACAAACAGCTACATCCTCTATATGTCCTACACTGGCTCACCGATGATAACCAGATTTCAGTTCGTGAAGGATCTTGCCATGGATTTGGTGACACAACATCTTCGAAGAAGATTAGAAATCCCTAATCTACGGCGCACAGTGAAAACATCGATCAAGACAATATTATACCCTGACGATGAAGCTCCAGCAAGAGAACCTGGAATCCCTTGTGACAAGATGGAGAAGAGAAAAACATGCAGTAAATGCCCATCTGCCAGAGAGAGGAAGACCCAGTACAGATGCATTCGATGTCTACAAGCCATTTTTCTGGAATGTAGCCGTAAAGTCTGCACTGGCTGCGCGCCTGAATGTGTCTGAAAGAGAAGATTGCACTGTCAACTGTTGACTTTATTTTGTAGAAGAATTTTAATTCTTTTACTTTTTTTATTAAAATGTTAAATATAAGTGTTTTCAGATTAGTTTATTTTGTTTAGTTTTTTAGATTGTTTAGATTTTAGATGTTATTATAGTGTTTTTAGATTAGTAATTAAAAAAGTGAACTTATCTTAAAACCAATTACATATAATATAAACATTATCTCCATACAAAGAATAACAATATTGGACATTGACATGTAAATATATTTAAAACCCATGAATTTTGATACTTAGTTCACATATTTTGTTTTTAATAGTTGTTAACATGCATTTAAATAAATTTTCATGTTTGAAAAGATTGTTTTATTCAATTATCTGATCATTACAAATCCATTTGAGTAAGAAGTTTGAATATTTTAGAGTTAAAAAAAAAAAATTACTCTACCGGTCTTACAGACCTGATGGCTCCTATAGCGTCACTTAGGTGATGGCTCCTTTAAAGTGTTAAATTCCTACAGTATGATTACACTGGTTTGGTCTTTAATAAATTCTTTAGTTACATAATAAGAGTCATATGATCAGATAGACACATAACAATATTGCTAGTATTGAAGTTTTTTGTGTTCACATTGGTTATTGTGTTTTAATACACGTCATTGTTGGGTGATCTTGATCTGTTCTGTAATCTTTTCTAGTGGGACTCGAACAAACTAGTTTATAACTAGTTTTGTTTATCAACTAAAACTAGTTTATAAATAAAACAGATATCTTTAAAACATTTTATGTTTTTTTTAAAACATTAATATTGAAGTCACCACATAATTATTATTATTATTCATCTCTAAGGCGCCAATCGTAGAGATGAGGGCTGAATGAGTGTGAAGAGTGTAGATGAACGAGTGTAGTCATTGTTACTATCTGAGTTTGACTTTTTATTAATAGCCCAATAGCCAAGGCAACTATGGAAATTACAGCTTTACGTGGAATCCGAACCACGTAGTGCTGGTCTGATTTTCAGCTAACTGACAAGTCTGACACTCAGGTCTCTTCCACTTACATCTGAACCTTGACTACCATTCAACATGGACATCCCAGACTCTTCTAGCTGTGTCAACGTTGATAGCAACCATTGAGCGGACGCCGTTTTTTTTTTTTTCTTTTTCTAGACAATAAATTAGTATTTATAATAAGACATAAATCTAACCCTATTTTACTTTCATTAGGTCTGATTATACTTACAATTACATCTTTGTTGTAATCGTTACAATAGTTACCTGTTTCAAGTACAGTATATTCAAGTAAGTTTTCTTGTCTAACTTTAAAGATTATTTAATTTTTCAATAGTATACGTCTTTTTTTATTCTCCTTTATAAAAACTTGTCCTATTTATACCTATCAGAGTGTTGAGTACATATAGACTATATTTATTTAACCAATGTTCATTACAAGTTAAAGTGTTTACCCTCACCAAATCACAAAACAAAGTAATTTTATAAAATTTATACAATTTAAAATACTTTGAACAATAAAATTTGCAATAATCATAACTAGTCAATCATTTTTTTTTTTTTGTTGTTTTTTATTATTATTATTTGTTTTTCTCCTTAAAAATATACCCTCTTGTTTTGTTTACTCTTAGGACTATCCATTAGATCATCAAGCAATGCTTGTAATTTTATTTAAGTTTATTATGGTTTATTTCTTTATTTGCAAAGCCTAAATTCTTAATTCTTTAAAAGGGTGAAGAGTGTTGTAAGGGGTTTATCTTTGGAGAGATACTCATACAACAGCTAAGAGAAGAGGAAGACATGATGTACAAGGAGAAAGGTAGTTTGAGAGTAGATGTAACTGGGGTGTTCTTAAAGTCAATGCAAGCCCTTAACAATTCCAGCTGGCTATCAAGTTTTGACATATTGTTCATTCAAGGTTATTGTTGCTTTCTCGTCTTATGTATAGCATCATATCTGCTGAGAAAGAACTCATAGCTACCCTTAGCACTCAAGTTGTCTCTTGTATTACATCAGATGATATCATAGTTCTTCTTGAAAGGATAGATGAATTCTTTTCTTGTTTTTATAAAATAATTAAGGCATCCCTGGAGAAAATCAAAAAGTTGGAAAAAACCTACATTTTCTTTTTGTAATTGGGAGTCAATTTTGAATCCATTTTCTTAAGGAAAACTGAACTAATTATCTTAATACTGATAATATGATGTATTTATATATATATATATATATATATATATATATATATATATATATATATATATATATATAAAGAACAACACTTAGCAATCTTTCCTTGATGTTTTTAATGTTCAATATCGATTTCTGTCTCGAAAGACCATCATCAGTTGAAAACAGAATACAAATAGGGTTATAAATATATTTAACTTTAGAATATATATATATATATATATATATATATATATATATATATATATATATATATATAAATATATTAAGCAATCTAATAGCTAAAAATGTCAAAAAATATGATGTCCATGATTATTCTATCGGTATTTTATCCTGATTGGTTAATATTAACAATTGATGGTAAACTTTACCTCTTTTGTTCCGCCACCAATCTTCAGTTTTTTCTGACACTACCGGTTTCGGAGACTAATCTCCATCTTCAGGTGTCCATCACTGTCACTACACACTTACAGCCTATTGTTGAGTTGTTTATATTTCTTGTTATGTTTTCGATGTTGTATAACTGTATCGAAGATTTCATTGCTGTGAAAATCAGTTTGTTCATTTAATATTTGGAGAGGGTTTTGTTTTATTGATTTATAAATTTCAAACTGTTCTATTACATTCATTTTTATTCCTTTTTTGCAAATTTTTAAAATCTTGAAATTTTGTTCCATTCCTGTGATGTCGTGGCCTGATTCTACTAAGTGATCAGCAAATTTTGATTTGTAATTTCTGTTTGGGATATGTTCTTTAAATCTGGTTGTGAAAGGTCTGCCTGTTTGGCCTATGTAATGTTTAGGGCAGTCATTACATTTAGAATTTACAAAATAGAATGTAATGACTGCCCTAAACATTACATAGGCCAAACAGGCAGACCTTTCACAACCAGATTTAAAGAACATATCCCAAACAGAAATTACAAATCAAAATTTGCTGATCACTTAGTAGAATCAGGCCACGACATCACAGGAATGGAACAAAATTTCAAGATTTTAAAAATTTGCAAAAAAGGAATAAAAATGAATGTAATAGAACAGTTTGAAATTTATAAATCAATAAAACAAAACCCTCTCCAAATATTAAATGAACAAACTGATTTTCACAGCAATGAAATCTTCGATACAGTTATACAACATCGAAAACATAACAAGAAATATAAACAACTCAACAATAGGCTGTAAGTGTGTAGTGACAGTGATGGACACCTGAAGATGGAGATTAGTCTCCGAAACCGGTAGTGTCAGAAAAAACTGAAGATTGGTGGCGGAACAAAAGAGGTAAAGTTTACCATCAATTGTTAAATATGATGTAATAAACTTATCAATAAAACAGTATTTTAAGACCAGCAATTATCCTTGTACACCAGAAGTTAAGTCTACATGAAGATGTGTGTGACTGACCTGCAGGAGCATTGTTATGCAATACTATAGCACGCAGTCAGCAAAAATAGGAAGAAACAATTCATCCACCAAAATGCGGTAACTCAAAAGTTAACTTATCCTAAACATAGCAAAATAATGATTTCATAATTTACAGAATTACTATACTAGTTTAATACAATGAAAATACACATATTTAAAAAAAAAGAGAATAATGGATATTTTAACAAATACTACACAGGATAAAATGTAGAAAACCTCTAGTTAGTATCACAAACTTTTCTGTAGATTTGTTTTGGGTTATAAATTACATTAAAAAATCTGAAATTTCATTTTAATGTATTGCTTAATTATTGTACAAAGAAACTTTTATGTTCCAGGATCCGTTGTTGAAGGGGATACAAGAAACATATCAGTGAGAATAGATGAAGTTAGTTTCTACATGCAATTATGTTTTTATTTTTACAGTTGTAATTCTGTCTTTAAAATTTAAAAGTCAATTCATATTTGATTTATAAGTAAAATTAGAAGTAGAACACAGATTAACTGTTAAATGTTTGGGACATCAAATAACTGAAGTCCCATGTGATCATTTTCTGAAATGATTAATTTTTTTATGAACTCACCATTTTTTTTTTTTTTAATACTCACCATTTGAATGAAAGTATGTGTGTTTGCGTAGTCAATAATATTTATTAAGATTTCTTTGGAAAATGTACATGCGCACAAAATTTCTATACAGATTGGTCAAGTTGTATTGTTTTATCTTCTGCTCCAGTCCAGGAATTCATCCATGGAGTAGCATGATCTGTCAATGAGCCATCTGGTCAGGGTTGTCCAGTTTCTGTCCTTGGAATGTCTTCATGTTGTTTGGTAGAATGTTAAATAGCTTTTGGACTATGTAAGATGGTTTCTTTTCAAACTGTGTAATGTGGTGCAGGAGCAAGTGGAAATTTAATGCATGGCGAGTGGTGTGTCTATGAATGTTGTGGCCTCATTGTAGATGTTCTTCGTCAACATGCATAATAACTTCTCAGGTGTATAAGCCAATTATTGTTATAATCTTTTGGCTGGCAAAAATATTTCTGCAGCTCCCTCTACATCCCAGTTCTGACATTATCAATACTCAACGATTTGGCTTCTTCCTTCCAGATAACTCCTGAATCAAGCTTTTGCCTGTCCTTTCACTCCAGTTGTTCGAGTTTACTAAGAATCAGTTCATGTGCCAGACAATCAAAGTCTTTACTAAAATCCAACATGATACTAGCTTGAAAGAAAGACTATGACATAAAACTGAAAAATCCAAGGCGTAAATTATCTGCAGATTACATAGCAAAAGCCGGAAATAAGTCTAAAGCCTTGTGACAAGTTATTAACAGCGACAGGAAAAGTCACATACCAAATTGTGAAATACCACATTTCCTTCTTCCAAGGATTTGTTGATGAATTCTGCCAGTTTGATCATGGCTGATGTTGTTGGACCTTCCTCTTACAAAACTGTTTTAGTCTTCTGTCAGGATGTTGTGGTATCCTGACAGAAGATGGGCCTAATGACAGTTTATACATATTTCAAGTAATAATGCACATTAAAACAAATTTAAAATCACTACCTAAATTGGGTGATTCTCACTGCTATAACACAAGGTACTGTGATATTCCTGCTCAAAATAGGCATGACTTAAAAATTTATACAAAAATACCTTCCTTTGTGGGAATAAAATGTTATAATCATTTACCAAAATCACTTAAAGAAATATTGGACCTTAACATTTTTAGAAAAAACTTCATAATATGTTAATATGTAAGCCACTATACAGCATTGAAGAAATCTTTGAAACATAATGACTGATACTTTTATACTTTTAATTTATGATTAACTTTATTTTAAGATAGTTTAGTATTATGTGACGCTATTAAAATGTACCAATTTGTACTACTGTATGAATAAAGATTTTATTGATTGATTGATTGGCAGTCATCCATCAGTCAATCACCAATACTCTTTCAATCACCTTGGCAAATGTTGGAATTCAATCACTTTGGATTCGTCTACAGCTGCCTGCCTCAGTATGGGATCCGCCTTTTAGCTTGGGGTAGGCCTTGCTTTGTTTTAGGTCTGAAGGGAATGTCCTTGGCTTAGGGATTGATTTGTCATGTTGACTAGAGGTAGTTCTAAAGCTTTGCTACAATGTTTAAGTAGTTTTGCTGAAATTGTTTTGAGTTCGGCTGAGGTTTTGGACTTAATGCTTTTTATTATGGACTCAATTCTTGTTCGTTAGTGAGAGTTTTTTGTGTGAAGTCATGGTTTGAATCTGGTAGGTGAGGTGCAGTTTGTTGTGATTTGAAAATATTTCTTGCTATGCTAGTAAAGTAATGGTTAAGTTGTTTGCAACTTTATATGGGTCGTTGGTTATCTATGTTGAGATGAAGTTGAGCTAACTCTTGGATATGACTTTTCCTATCGCTGTTAATAACTTGCTACAGGGCTTTAGACTTATTTTCGGCTTTTGCTATGTGATCTGCAGATAATTTACGCCTTAGATTTTTCAGTTTTATGTCATAGTCTTTCTTGGCTTTGCTCATTTCAGCTTTATCTGCTTCTTCTCCAGTCAGTTCGTACCTAGGGAGGCATTGTAGATATGTGTCCTTCAAATGTTTTGTTTCTTCATCGCTGTAGATTAGCTGGTTCTTCTTTCTTCTCAGGGCAACAGTTTTCTGTGGGCATGTGCTGTTCATAGTCATAATTATACTAGATAAGAAATGTTTGTCGGCTGTGTGTACTTCTATCCAGTCTTCTTTTTCCAGTTGATCCTTAAGCAGATTTAGGTTTTCTTGATTGAACTTTCTGCATTTTTAATGTTTTGGTTTGATTTACTTTGTATAAATTTAACTTCACAGAGTTGGGTGGAGAGATTGGATATTCCAGCGTGAATTAGTTGGTTTAATAAGGTCTTGTTCTAGGTTCGTACAAATGAAGTCTATGGATGTTGAAGATGTGGATGTGATTCTAGTCAGAGGGAGATGAAGTCATGTGATGTTGTGGCAACTTTAAATGTTATTTAACATTTGATTGTTCTTGTCTTTCTTCAGACCGTCAACGTTTGTCTCCCAACCTAAGAATTAGATGGTTTTCTGCCTTTGTTTCTTCTAGTGTTTCCGATAGAGGATTCAAAGTATCCAAATGTTCAAATCCAAGTGTCCTTCTGGTGTTCTGTAGACCCCTAAGATATACAATTGTTTTTTCTGGACATTATTTTAATGTATGACCCCCATTTCAAGGGTTAGTTCTATATTGCTTTTTATGCTTGATCGAGGCTTCCGACTCTTCCCTGACATATATAGCAACACCTCCTTTTTGTGGCTTTGACGGCAAAAGTGTGTTTTGAAATGGTATTTCTCAAGTCTGGTAATTTCTAATTGTTGTATCTTTGCCCATGCTCACTTAGAATAGTAACATCTAGTTTTGTTTCTTCTAGAAGATGATTGAACCTGTCAATTTTATTACTCATTTTCTCGATGTTTTGGTGTTGTATGGAAAGTTGGAGTTTGGTTTGAGGGAGCTTTTTTCCAGTTGAGCATTTGGGAAAAGTTATTTCAGCTAAGGTATTCTGTGTAGGAAGTGTATTGTGTAGACGTGTTTTGCTGAAGTAGGAAGTTTTGATTGTAGAAAACTCTGGAGGGGTATGTTATGTCGCACAGTTATGTCACTTTCGCCCGTTCCCTCTTCTACAAAGAATTTATCTAACCACCTGGCTGGTTTTCCCTGTCTCTGGTTGTAGTTGCGACAACTATTTCTGGCATGGTTTGAATGGTTCCTCCTGTTAATGTACATTGCAGCTTGATTGTCGTAAGGCTGGATACTCCTGTCACTGATAGTTGGGGCAGTTTTTCTGGCGTGGTTTGACTGGTTCCCCCTGTTAATAGTAATAATACTTTATTGACATCATTTGATGTATCAAATTGTATAGAATATAAAAAATATAAAATAAATTAGTGTACAACAAACTATAGTACTGCAGGACTTTTCTTCATTAGTTCAAAGAATTCTTCAATTTTATATAAACAATTTTCTGTAAAAATTGTTCTTAATCTTGTTTTAAAATTGTTATAAAACAACTGTTGTCTAGAAGCAGATAACAAGTTTTATATTTAAGTAGATGAAGTTCTTCTGTGATTTGTGATATTTATATTGTTTGATTTCCAATTTATTATTATTTTTGGTGTCATAGGAATGCACATTGGAGTTTTTATTTTTTAATAATATTGAATATTTTATTTTTATGTTGAGAAGTGACTTGTAAACTATAAGGGATGGAATTGACATCATATTTAATTTTATAAATAATGGCTTACAATTAGTAGTCTGCGTTACTCCACAGATTAATCGTAATGGTTTTTTTTTATTAGTAAATAATTTCTTAATGTTCGAAGATTGGCCCCATAAATGTGCACCATAGCTTAATTGACTATGAATGTAGGCATAATAATCTAGAATCAGAACATCATCAGTAGAATCAGAACAATGTATTGTTCTTTTGTCTCTTTAAACAATAAGTTCCTTTTTTAATGTTTTTCATATATTGTTAGTATGATTCTGCCAATTTAAATTACTATCTGTTAATGTACAATGCAGCTTGGTTGTCATAAGGTTAGTTACTCCTGTCACTGATGGTTGGGTCAGTTTTTCTGGTGTGGTTTGACTTGTTTCCACTGTTAATGTATATTGCAGCCTTGGTTGTCATAGGCTGGTTATTCCTGTCACTGATGGTTAATACAGTTTTTCTGGTGTGGTTTGACTGGTTCCCCTATTAATGTACATTGCAGCTTGGTTGTCATAGGCTGGTTTTCCACATTACTCAGTTGTACTCCCCTGATTTTAAGTTGTCAGTTTTCACACTTTATTGAAGTAATTGCCTACTACAGTTGAATTCCCACCAGCAAATACAAATTTGTTTGAATAACATTTTTCCTTTTGAGGAAGAATTGTTTTTATTACAAATCTGAAAACTTGAGTAAATTATTAACCGCTTTCATTATCATTATTGAGACGCCGATCGTCAAGATATGGGTGAATATGAGGGATGAATGAGCATGATTAGTGCAGATGAATGAGTGTAGTCATTGTTACTAACTAAAGTCAAACATTCCTCAGAAAGAACTATTTATTAATAGTCCAATAGCTTTAAGGGATCTACAGCTTTCCGTGGAATCAGAATCAGCTAACTGACAAGCCTAACACTCCACGTTGGAGGTTTTTCTCCGCTCTCTCGGACTTAGAATAATTTTTAATCTTTCGTTCAGAGAGACTTTGTTCGTCTCGAAGTTCTCTTCCCTATACAAAATTCAAACCTTGACTATCATCCAACATGGACATCCCAGACTTCTCTATTAGTGTCCACTTCAATGGCAACCATTGAGCGGATGTCGTGTCGGTATTAAGAGGACCGAGCATAGAACCTATTGCCTACAATCTCCTCAACAGTTTGTCCCCAAGTAACTGGGTTGCAGCACTGCACCACTAGTGCGGACTTAAAAAATCAAGTTACAGGCCATTTAATGGTTAGCTAATCACCTCTTTTGAAAAACACATGCAACTTTGTATAAGGTGTTTGTTTAGTCATTTTGGGTGATTGAATCCTGTTTCAGGAATAAAAAGTACACACATTTTCCTGCAGTATGAAAGTAATAAGTTTGATTTTGATGTTTTTTATCTGAAAAATTTTTTATCTTGAGAAAAATGGTTTATGATTCATTTTTTTATAGACAACAAAGGTTTCAAAATATGCTCAAAAAAGTATTTTTAATACAAATACTGTAATTTTCTACCAAAAAGGATTTATATTATTCCACACATGGTTGTATACCATAAAATAAAATATAAACAAAATTACTTTGCGTTGTATAAAATCGTACTCTTTGTCTGTAGCGTTTCTGATAAAAATCATCCTGTAACTTTTGCCATGTTTTTATATTTTGGTGATTCTTTGCTTATATTTGTTAAGTTTACCAAACTTGGTTAGAGTTACTTATTACCTAAAATTACTGTTTAAGTATTTCAAATGAAAATTATTGTCGGTAGCGTAGTTGGTTCAATCCCAGCTTCATGTGCTAAAGGTTCTCAGTTCGATCCCAATCAGAGTCATAATACATTTTGAGAAGGATCGGCTGATAACCACCGCCTGTTCATTTGTCATTGGGCTATTAATTAATGACACTTTTTAAGGAATAGTCGGCCTTAGTTTGTAAAAATGACTACATTCGCTCATCTACACCCATCACACTCATTCGAAATTCATATTCACCCATATCTTGACGATCGGCGTCTTATGAATAAATAAATAAATAAAATTAAGAACTACTTATTATTTTGATATGAAGGAAAAAGGGCCCTGTTAAATCGAGGTATTGATTTTGAATTATTTTTCAATTTTCCTATACAGTAGTTGTTAATTTATTATGATTCATATTTGTGTGTATTTACATTATCTACCCCTAATGGAAATTGTTTCTCTTGATTATAGTACCTCAAAATAAATTGTGGTCCGGTGGACAATGTGTTGTACTGTGAGCTGGTCTCTCCCTCGGGAGAGTTATCAGTCTATCGGCTCAAAAAATGTGAGAAGGAGATTTTTCCCATAGAATACAAACATGCTGGTGTCTGGAAATGTCGCTTCTTGCTACTTTTCCAATCATTTGAGGGTCGTGCGTCTACGATTGTCAACATAAACACAGGTGATTATCACATATCCGAAGTCTAGTTTATATGGTAATGAATAGTTTAGATTATTCTACACTAAACACAACAGACCCACTCTCTCACACACTACAAACAGCCTACTTACCCTCGCACATATTGTCTGAGTAACAGACGTTACTTATGTGTGTGTGAATGGGTGGGAGGGGTTTTACCACTGTAAGTTTTTGCTGACTTGAAATTCTCAACGATTTCTAAATACATGAGCTTGAAATTATATCTTTCAAGTTAAGTGTCCATGAAAATGATAATTGCTTGATACCTACCCATAAACACTTTACCTCCAGCACCAATAAACAGCAACACCTTCACTATACCAGCTGTCATCCCAATAATAACAGAAACCCCCTAACCTTAAACAGCCAAACTTAACTATAAAGTCCTCCCAAGATTTATTAGAAAATTATGAAATACAGCAAGAAAATTCCTTTTTAAAGGGAGATTACCTAATAAAAACCAGAATGTTTCAAAATAAATCTTAACCCAATAATAATTTCTTATCTTTACCTCAAACTTCTACCTATAACCATAAACTATAATCAAAATATGGCTTCGACACTTTTAGAACTTTCCTGATGACAAAAATCTTCCAGATGAACCTTGCACATCTTTGACGGCTTTCTAGGTAATATTTTAGGCAACTTTTATTCTGATTTATGATCACTTTAACTGTAAGACAGTTAAAGTGATCATAATTAAACAAATAATTAAACAAATTCCTATAGAGTTGATATCTTTCAACAGTCTTTCATCGCCTATTAGATTTAGCCAACCCTTTAGAAGTTTTACTTCATCTAAATCTTTTTCAGTACAATGACTTTTCACTGTGTGGCAAAAGGTTCATTCCATCAAGGGAATGAGCAGTTATTCCCAACTAGTAAGAACAGTCAGTGTGTGGCCAATTCTCCTAGCACCCTTGCATGGAAAGTTTTAGGATGGGATATTTCTACGACCACCATAGATGAAATTCTACTTACTGAAGATCTTATCTATAGATTATACGACCCACCCACCCGTACACGTACAGTATTATTGATGCCAATGCCACAGTACGTGTAAGGGTTGGCGGGTGGGTCAATACCACTGTACGCGTATGGGTGGGCGGGTGGGTAAATATCACTGTACGTGTAAGGCTGGGTAAATACCACTGTACGTGTAAGCGGGGGTGGGTGAGTCTTTTGTTCTGAATGGCGTGTCGGAGCCTGGCTAGGGTTGCGCAGTAGGCTTCTGAGTTAATCGTCATTACTCGCAGCATAAAGTCCACTAGCGAAACACCGCGCCTGTCCAGAACACAGTTGCCATGACTTTGCGCCACGACAGCATTTGCTTGGCTTTGACTTTAACCGGAGATGTTGTGTGCCGACATTCCATGGACTGTTTCTTTGATTCAGGAGTGATATGGGATACCCATGTTTCATCTCCTGTGACAATTCGACTCAACATGTCATCTCCTTCCTCGTTGTAGCGGGTCAAGAAAGTCAAAGAGCTGTCCAATCTCTTTTTTTTTGTGATCCTCAGTGAGGAGTTTGGGTACCCATCTTGCACACAATTTTTTAAAGTTTAGGTTTTCTGACACAATTTTGTACAGTACTGACCTGGACACTTGAGGAAATTTCATAGAGAGAGTGGTTATTGTGAACCGTTGGTCCTTATGAATTTTTGCTTCAACTGCAGTAACCAAATCTTCCGTGATTAGAGAGGGCCGGCGTAAGCGATCTTCATCGTGGAAATTTTGTCGGCCATGTTTAAAATCTCGGATGCATTTTCGCACTTTACCTTCACTCATTGCCTTGGCACCATACACTTCACAAAGCTGACGGGAATGTCAGCAGCCGACATGTTTCTTGTAGTCAAAACTGCATCGTTATACACACACACACACACACACACGCACACACGCACGCACATACACGTGCGATCTCCCTCTCCCTCTCTCTCTCTCTCTCTCTCTCTCTCTCTCTCTCTCTCTCTCTCTCTCTCTCTCTCTCTCTCTCTCTCTCTCTCTCTCTTTCTCCTCCCACCCACCCAACCTTATATGTACAGTGATGTTGACCCACCCGCCCACCCATACAAGTACAGTACAACAAACAAAAAATATAAAACTTTGTGTATGGGTACATTATGACTACTTTTCCCCCATACACCCGCCCACCCATACACGTACGGTGACACTAACCCACCCGCCCACTCATACACGAACGGTGAACTAACAATGTAACATGAAATTGTACATTTGAAATAAAATTTAATATTAATCTAAAAGACAAATCTGCCTTTTTCAAATTCTATGTAAATGAATTTTATTTTAATATTTAAGAGATTGATCTTAAAGATAAGGCTAAATATGTATTGCAATTAAATGTGAGATGAATCTGTATTAAAAGTACTGAGAGCAGAATCTATCGCCTAAACCCACTATGCCGGCAAGTGGAATAAAGTAAAAGTATTAGATATGTACAGTTTTAAAATAAATGTCCTCCAAAATTCCAATAGTTAAAAATTACCATATGAGGCCTTTTGTTGTCTTTGACCAGTACAAAAATTTAATCATTGTAATTTTGAAGAACATTTATTTTCAAACTATACATATTTTCTAATAAGTAAACAACTTTTCGAAAATGAAAGTAAAAGTAAATTTACTTTAAACGCATGTCAAAATCTGCAAATTACCCTTTGGATGGCAAATTATACTTCATTTGTTGTTACTAAATATGTTTTACTACATGTTTTTAACAAAAAATTTGTAGTTGCTGAGTCTACTTAATATTTATATTATCACCATTTATATTATAAGATTTTTCACATATATGAAGTGTATTCTTTCTAGTTAAACACTAAGAACATTCCAACTCTTATAAATAAGTAATGACCTCTAAGAATAATGAGATTGAATCGTACCTTGTACTTGTTAAGATCCAAAACTTCACAGTAAAATAACTTAGGTACATCAATCTATTTTTTGACGTAACTTTACTAAATCACAAATAACTGTGTTATTTTCAATAGATACAACAAACTTCATTGTTGGCCAAAATGAGACTGATACAGAGCTAAACATATTCTGCAGCCATCCTGCAAAACCAATCCAAATCAAATCGTACTGCAGCATTGTACCGCCCAATAGTTCTGAGCATATATCACTAGCACCTGGAAGAGGTCTTAGTCGTTTCAAGTTTTTTGGCAGCGCACCTTACCATTGTGGAGTTTCAATCAGAAAACCTCTGAAGCAGTCAGAATACGGCACTTGGCTTTGTGAACTGGTGTATACTAGCGGTGGACATAGAGGTGGCTTTGTCCATGTTCTAAAGGACCAGCAAAGAACAAAAGGTGCTACTTAGCATTATATATTAAAGTAATTCACGGTAAGATTTCATTATGTGTGTGAAAGCCAGATAGATAGGTTGATCTAAGAGTGAATGTATTGGAGGTAGAATTTGTTTAATTTTAAAAATAAACATGTGCTTTTCTAATCATGTCACATTCTACACATTTGGTATTTGAAAGTCGAAAACTGCCGAAAACAAAAACGCTTCAGCGTTCCACTTTCAACAGCCAGTATTAAAGGCCTGTTGACTGATATAATCTTTAACTGTAATCACAGCTAACACTTTAGTTTTAGGTAGATTGTTTTTTTTTATAACCTTATACTGATTTGTTACGTATAATTCATTTTCCATCACCATTTTCTCCCTCAGTTTAATAAAAAACAATAAAAAATGTTTAATAAAATTAAAAAATTTACAACGTTCAGCATTAGAGTTTTAATTATTTTTAATATTTTGTAGTAAGTTTGATCGTAATGGATCAAAATTGTTATATAAAAACTGTTTTATGAACATAAATAAACTACAAAATTAGAATTTGTGAAACATAGTTCATATGGGAAGTAAGAAAAGCCGCTGGAACAGACCTCAATCCGGCAATATCCCTTTGTTTTGTCCGATCTGGTCGTCAGTAGAAGTACCGCCATTTCATGTGCCTTTAGGATTTTATAGACTATAAAACTTTGTTATCTAGGAGAATGACAGCAAGCTGACCTTTTATATTAATGTAATGATTTAGAGAGAACCATGTAGGGAAGGTTAAGCAATGTAGACAACTATCTCATATTGAAGCAAGTGATTTTGTCTAGTTTAATATAGAACTGCTGTATTGCAACATAAGTAATACTGACTTTATGGTAAAATGTCCAAATGAATGTTTATTTATTCATATTATTGGAACATTTAATTAAAATATATATATCTTTCTACAGTATCTATTGAGCCTGCGGAGAAGTCCCCCACTGTGAAGGTAGTCCTGTCCTTGAGAGATGTTCTGGCTTTTAAATGTTCTGTGCCTAATTCTCTATCCTACTGCTGGGTGCAACACCCTAATGGAACCGTCTACTCACCTAACCCCGGTCGAGCGGTAATTTTTAATTTCTATTTAATGTTTTAGATAGTATTCATTTTGAATATGTGTGAATAAATAGTTTTATTGCTCATATTGCATGCTAATTAAATTATCTTGGAAATTAGCTTTAAAGTAAAGAACATTTTGAAATAAAGGAATTATTTATGAATCATAAAGAATTAAAACATAGTCAATTATACTAGGATAATACTATAAGTACTATATACTATATAATACTATGAGAACACAAAATCCAAATTTTATCCACAGCAGCCAAAAAGCTCGGTTCATACTTCAGACACTTTCCTCTGGTCAGTCCCTGGTAATCTGCTGGGGCGTATCTGAGACCTATAGTCATAGCAAAAAGAATTGATGGCTTATTCATGTCAGCCCATCAATTTTCTAACAAAAAGGTTGAATACAGACTAACTGAGATTGGGATGGGTCTAATTTTATTTTATTTTATTTACATGCTTTGATACAGTTAAGAAACCATTTACATCAAAGCAGTTCATTCCATTATAAAGTTCACTGTGGAGGTCTTTGAGCTTACTTCATTTTTTATGGATTAAAAGTATTAATACTTTTTCATAAATAAATACAACAATAAATAACAATAGTAATAACCTGCATACGAATAAACAATTGTTTTTCAATAGACTGTGTAAATTAATAACAAAAAATAAATAACAATAATAATAAATAACAATGGTAGTAACTTGCATATGAATAAAAATGTGTGACTAGACTATGTAAATTGATAAAAAATGATAAATAAACATATAACAAAGATGTACAACTAACAATTCTTCATTGACACAGATGTAAATTGCAAAAATAGAGCCTGAATAAAATGTAATTAAATAAAAATGAAGAATATAGTACAATATAAACAATATTCCAAAAAGAGGGAACACGGAAAGACAGACCGGCCAGGCTAGCGGCGTCCCAAACCCTACCTCGCACCAGTCTATACAGGAATACCAGAACCATGAGTGCACTCCTCAGGGCCAAACTCTTAAACCCAAATATCACTAGCAATTCATGATATGGAATCGTATATGTGTAGACATTAAAACATTTATAAAATAAAAATCGTAACAAGCGTTTCTGAATTCTTTCTAATGCATCTCTATAAGTTATATGAAATGAATTTCAAATTACTGCAATACTCTCCAACCTCGACCTGACCAATGAGAAACAAAGCGTAATTAACGTTTCAGTATTTCTAAAATGTATACTTTGTCTAAAAATAAAACCCATCAATTTAGAACAAGAAGCTATGTATGCCTCAACATGAGGAGTAAAATAATGTATGAGTCATATAGACTTCTAAATCCTTAATTTTATTTACTCTACTAATTAGAACTCCATTTTAAAAAATAATCACAATTTTGATTGTCCTGATCTCTTGTTAAAGTCATTAAATAGCATTTCGAAACATTAAAAGTCATTTTATTATTTCTGCTCTATTCAAAAACATTGTCTAAATCTTGCTATAAAGTAACGGTATTTTCAGGTCTCTTTATATGTTTAAACAATTTTAAATCATCGGCAAATAATAGTGCCTTAGCAGATGAAATGCAATCACTTAAATCATTAATTAATATCGTAAAGAGACAAGGCCCCAAATTAGAACCCTGTGGTACTTACTCCTGATTGAACTGAGAAAGTAGTTGAAGCCCCATTATAAGAAACAAACTGTTTTCTACTTACAGAATACGATTTGAAAAAGTATAGTAAATTATTCGAGATGCCATAAGAATGAAGCTTTTTTAATAAAATTGAATGATCGACTTTATCAAACGTCTTGGACAAGTCAAGGAACAAAGTGTCCGTTCAAGTTCCAGAGTCCAACCCTGAGGAAACATAAGTAGTGAAATTTAATAGGTTTTGATTTA
Organism: Stictocephala bisonia; assembly: GCA_035578905.1. Classification (NCBI taxonomy): domain Eukaryota; kingdom Metazoa; phylum Arthropoda; class Insecta; order Hemiptera; family Membracidae; genus Stictocephala; species Stictocephala bisonia. The sequence continues at coordinate 458,066 of JAQJVL010000506.1, read as the reverse complement.
CAGATCTGCCGGGTACAAATCCATGTCGGAAATGTATTTTTCAAAGTGACCAAATAAATATTTATGTACAATCATCTCAAATATTTTTGCAGGAACCTACAAACTGCCATTGGCCTGTAGTTAATAATTTGATCTATCTTACCGGCTTTAAAATCTGCATTACTTTACTAACCTTCCATTTCTCAGGAAATATTTTTGAATTTAGACTTATATTAAATACAAATGTGAAGGGGTTGATTAGTAACTCCGAACAACCTTTAAATAAATACTGTGGAAGTAAATCAGGACCCGTGGTACACTTTGACTTTAATATTTTAATAGCATCCTGTACATCCTGATAATGAAGGTGAGGCAGTGTGAGACAGGACACGCCAGCCTGACATGGCCCCTCCACTGCACACTCAACACTGGGCTCGTTCACATACTGATCATACACTGAGCTAAAGTAATCAGCAAACGCATTGGCCACTGTCATTCTGCTATCATGTTTTACTCCATTGTATTGTATGACAAACATTTTATTTTTCCCAGTCTTTTTATTTTTTATAAAATTGCAAAATTTACTACTGTAAATATTTATATTATTTTCCAAATTAATAATATAATTATGATGAACTAAATTTATTTCATATTTGACTAGGGTACATTAGGCTTTGAATAAATCATAATTTTGTACAGAACTATTTTTTTTCCATTGTCTTCTCAATTTTTCTTTACGTTTCAAATTAAATATTATAGAAGTTGTAAACCAAAAGGGGTACTTAGATTGTTTGTTTTTCTAAAAGGACAACATTTATCAAGAATATTATAGATTTGGTTATAAAAATAATCTACGGCTTGATCAATATCTGAAAGCAAATACAAATTCGACCAGTCAACTAGATAATTCTTGATATATTTACAAGAAGTTGGCTCTACCATAACAGTAGCCAGCTGGTCAAGTTGACCTTGACTGAAAAGATAACGGAATAACAGTGACAACACTCACCTCTAGGGCCGGGTGATAGGGATCTTCCCCGACTAACTGCTCTTCACATCGTGATACTATTACTTCCTCATTTGTGATTATTAAATCGAAGGTTTTACTTAAGAAATTGTGAACATCATTTTTTAAAGTTAAGCTATTTATATTAAAAAATATAGACAGTTCTTACACAGTATATCAACATCGTATAAGTAATAGTCATTGCCGTAAACTGATAAATTGAAATCTCCTAAAATGAGAATGCAACTATTTATTGAACGTTTCAATTGAATAAAGAGATCAAAAAAGGTTTGATAAATCCCCAGAGGTGACCTAGGCCTAAAATAATCTACACAAATGTAAAACGTGTTTCCTTTGTTATTTGAAATTTTGACGCAAACACACTCACATCCCGGTATTGTATCATTAAAACTCTCTATCATACTGCACAGTAAATCATTGTACACAGCCAACAGAACCCCTCTACCTCCTTGCCTCCCTGTTACTTCTAGATTTCTGTCACATTGAAAGACATTATAACGACCAATTATAACATTATAATTGGTCGGTAGCGTAGTTGGTTCAATCCCCCAGCTTCATGTGTTAAAGGTTCTCAGATCAATCCCAATCAGTGTCAATACATTTTGAGAAGGATCAGCTAATAATCACCGGCTGTTCATTTGTCATTGGGTCATTAATGACACTTTCAAAGGAATAGTCGGCCTTAGTTTGTAACAATGACTACATTCGCTCATCTACACTCATTCGAAATCCATATTCGCTCATATCTTGACGATCGGCGTCTTATGAATAAATAAATAAAAAATAAATCAGGGAAAATCTCAGACGAATTTAAACTACTTTGTAAATTTGTTTCAGTCAAAGCTACGATCATATAATTACTTGATACCATATGGTTGAAAAAAGTATTAGTTTTAATTTTTAGTCCTCGTACATTTTGATAGAAAACTAGTTGCTCGAAAACATTACTATTCATTTTGACTGTATGTTATTTAAAATTTATTCCAATTAATAAATTATTATAATGATACATCCAATAATAATGATTAATAAATGTTCAACAATTATAATAAACTTTTATAGTGAACCTATTCGTATTAAATTTAATAGATAATAAATATATAATACGAGACATATAAATAAATTAATACAAATAAATAAATAAATAGAATTTACAAACAACACGATAAACTATTACTACTAAACAACATGCAAAAAATGAATAAATATCAACATTACTTACAAATGATTCCAAGTTACATACAATCTAAGTCCTTGACTGACACAATTCTGATGGCTGGTGATCCTTTTTCCCTTCAAGTGTAGATGGTGCAGTTGGCTGTCCACACATGAGGGTAAACCTTTTCTTTCGCCGCCTCCCGTGTCTTCTTCAGCAGCTCCCTATTCTGCTGAATCAACGGTGTCAATGATTCATTCATATAGATTGAGTCTTCACTACTGAACCCAAGATCTGTGGCTTTGAGGTTGCGGCGAACTTTCCTCTTACTCAAGAACATATCTTTGTCGAGACGGCTAATGAAGCGAATTATGATGGGTCTTGATTGTGAATGAGAGATCTTACCCATCCTTTGCACAGCATCCAACGTATTAGACAACCAGTTTTCGAAAAAATGAAGGTCAGTAGCAAGGCGTTGCACCACGAAAATAACATTTTCATTCTTCTCCTCCAGTATGCCATAAATAATCAAATTGTTTCTATGGGAGTATTGCTATAAGTCCTGTTTAACTTTCAGGAGATCTTTTTTTAACTTTCAGCACATTACTATTAATGTTGTGGGTTTCTTCATTGATTTGTAAAATGTCACTTTT